>JAODAL010022742.1:0-64092 GCA_025379985.1 Phyllomedusa bahiana
GCGTTTTGTTTTTTGTTTTGTTTGTGCGGCCTTGCACGTTGTACTTTCTGTTTGCTGCTAAATAAAAATACAGAAGCCCTGTATTTTCACCTGGAAAAATTCTCTGTCTCTGCCTGAACACGTGAAGTCACGATCCCAGAGCCGCTAAAGCTCACAATACATATATATATTTATATATACACATACACACATATATATACATATATATTTATATATAAAACACACATATATATATATATATATATATATATATATATATATATATATATCTAAAACACAACAGAATAATCAAGGTCTACAGCCACATGATAAAAATGTGTTTTGATTTCTTTACAGTCGTAAAGGACTTGCATTTGTTTGCAAGAAAAACATTATACTACTACTAATATTCTGGCTATAGAGTGATGTAGAGGTAGATACCAGTTGTACTCAGGCTTTGCTGACATACAGGAGACGTCTTGCAGGACTGGAGTAATTCACTTTACTATTCTTCTTCATCCTCCAGACCGCCATGCTGACTTCTCAGCATGGGATAGAAATAGGATGGCTATGGGGTGATAGGCGTAGGTAAAGCAGTTATAGGGAGAAAATTAGAGGTAAGGGGCTATAGAGGGATAGGTAGAGTTAAGGAAGCTATGGGGGTCATAAGTGAAGGTAAGGGGGCTGTGGGGTGATAAGTGGAGGTGGGATTATGGGGTGATAAGTGGGGTGAGGGGGGCAAAAGAGTGATAGGTGGAGGTTTTATGGGGTGATAGGTGGGGGATGTATGTTGTGTTGGCACAAGGCCATACAACATAGTAGATTACAACAACAACAACAACAAAAAAATCATATAGTAACCAACCTCTGATTAACTAAATACAAACTTTTGACTATCACAATCAGGAGGAAACAAAGTAATAATTCATATATTTTATCAATTGCACACTAAAGACACAAAAACATATATTAAAATAACGATAATGGAGATGGTGTATATATACAATAGGGATTATTATCACATATATATATATAATAGTAAATAAAGTCTACAGTCACATGATAAAAATATAAGTGAGCACAAAAAATTAATAAGCTGCAAAATAGTTTTCTCGAACTCTGTGCTTTGATTTCTTTACAGCCATGAAGGACTTGCATTTTTTGCAAGAAAACTGGTTTTAAAAAAAATTGCATGGTAAAAAGGATTCCAAAGATTTATAGTAGTCTCCTCAGGAATCAGAAGCAATTTCTATAGTGGAAGATATTAAAGATGAAGTCATTGATGAAGAGTTTGATAAGTCAAACCTTTATTTGACCCCTAAATTAAAAAAAATTCCGCTGCTGAATATTAGCCCTAATGTAGACTTATTTCTTAAATAGCTGATTCTTTCTTTTTTGACTTTTTTCTTTTTGCAGCTGGTGATTTGCTTAATGTTAATTGGTAAGCGAAGTGAATGCCCCCCCCCCCCCTATTCACTTTTTCATCTTTTTCCATGTTATTTATATATAATGGTAATGTTATGTTTTATAATATTACCTCTTAACCATTTTGTAACACATTTTAGAGAGTATATTTTTCACTATGATGTTTTGAATTATATTTGTATGCAAAATTTGTTGACTGATTGGAAATTGTTTGCCTTATATATACTTGTGGATTTGCACTTATTGTCACTTGAAAACGGCTCTGTGAGGGTGCCAAAACGTCGGATGTAAACATGTGAAAATAAACATATTGTTTTTGCTATTTTTCACCTGAAAGAGTGCTGCGAAGATTTTCTTATGAATATTTCTTAAATTGGTTATGGAGGAATTTCGGAAGATTTCACATACTATACCCCAAGATAACCTTACCAGGGATCAGAGGCAAGCCCTTGGTGAATTAACTAAAATGGATCATGTTTTATTTAAAACAGCTGACAATGGGGAGAATATAGTGGTGATGTTTGAAAGGGAAGCCTTTCGACAATTAAGGAACCTGAATCTGTACAAATAATTGTACAAAAGCTTACCAATGGAATATTATTACAAAAGGTACACAAGATTGTCTAATATTGGAATATCCATATAGAAAATGTTAATGAGGCTTTAACAGAATATACGACTTTCAATGCAGGGTCAACCACCCCAGACGTAGTGTGGGATGGCATATCTTAGGGGAATCTTTGTACAGAAAATCAATAGGCATAAGCGGAAATGTGGTCTCATTGAAAGGGAGATAAGGGATAGGGTTAAAAATGAGAAGTTACAATTTCTGACTATTAGGGAATCTCCTGCACGTCAGGCATGGCGTAAGGCTCAGGAGGACTTGAATCTTTACTTGTTGGACACAGTGGCAAATAGGAGAGGTTTCCAGAAGCAAAAATACTTTGAGGAAGGGGAACGGGCAGGTCATCTGTTGGCAATTATTTCTAGGGCACAGGCAGGATCTTCATACGTCACTAATCTGCAGGGACCAGATGGTTCAATATTAACAAATACCAACAATATTATTCAGGTTATGTATACTTTTTACAAAGATCTATAAACGACTAGGCTATCAATTACTGATAATAAAATAGTGGAGTATCTCTCCCAAATTGATCTTCTGCAATTGTCTGCTCAGCAGAGGGAAGAGTTAGATCTCCCATTACAATTGGAGGAGATTCGATACGCCATACACTCCCTGGCTAATGGTAAGGCACTGGCTAAAGATGGATTACCGAATGAGGTATACCGTAAATGTGAGGTGTCCTTAGGTCCACTGTTTCTGGACACATTTAATTATGCAGTGACGCAAAATTAGAGACGGGCGAATTTCTCAAAAATTCAATTTGGTCACTTCGCCGAATTTCCCGCCAAAATTCGTTTCGGTCCGAATTACTTCGGGACGAATCACGTTAAAAACAGCTATTTCCAGGCTGCACAGAGCCTGCAGGGTGCTGTAGAACGTTGTGCCATGCTTAAATATGCAGAGGGAGCTTGGTTTGGTCTTCATCCAATGTTGTGTTTTAGTATGACATGCACATGACTGCTGCCGCTCTTAGAATCGCTTCACTATAAAATTCCCTGGGCACTTAAGAGGGCAGCATGAGGTCAGGCAGTGGCACACTGACATTCTGTAGGTGGCAAAAACAGGAGTAGGCCACAGTGGCAAAATGACACAGTATGGAGGTCACGGCAGCAGCAGCATGAGGTCAGACAGTGGCACAATGACATTCTGGAGATGGCAAAAACAGGAGTAGGCCACAGAGTGGCACAATGACACAGTGTGGAGGTTACGGCAGCAGCCACCGCAGCAGCATGAGGTCAGACAGTGGCACAATGACATTCTGGAGGTGGCAAAAACAGGAGTAGGCCACAGAGTGGCACAATGACACAGTGTGGAGGTCACGGCAGCAGCAGCATGAGGTCAGAGTGGCACAATGACATTCTGGAGGTGGCAAAAACTGGAGTAGGCCACAGAGTGGTACAATGACACAGTGTGGAGGTCACGGCAGCAGCAGCATGAGGTCAGACAGTGGCACAATGACAAATTCTGGAGGTGGCAAAAACAGGAGTAGGCCACAGAGTGGCACAATGACACAGTGTGGAGGTCACGGCAGCAGCAGCATGAGGTCAGGCAGTGGCACAATGACATTCTTGAGGTGGCAAAAACTGGAGTAGGCCACAGAGTGGCACAATGACACAGTGTGGAGGTCACGGCAGCAGCAGCAGCATGAGGTCAGAGTGGCACAATGACATTCTGGAGGTGGCAAAAACTGGAGTAGGCCACAGAGTGGCACAATGACAGAGAGTGGAGCAGCAGCAGCATGAGGTCAGACAGTGGCACAATGACACAGTGTGGAGGTCACGTCATCAACAGCAGCAGCAGCATGAGGTCAGAGAGTGGCACAATGACACGGTGTGGATGTCACAGCAACAGCAACAGCAGCATGAGGTCATAAAGTGGCACAATGACACAATGAGTGTGGAGGTGGGTGGCAATACCAGTCCCTGGTAAAGATGGTTGGTGGCAGATGGAGAAACTGTCAGCAGATGTGTGGCATCAGGCGGGTGGCGGCATCAGAATAGTGGCTGAGGCAGGTAGTTTGAACCCAGACTCATTTCTCACAGTTTGGGTGAGGCGTCATGGCTGATGTATTCTGACGCCTAAGGCATTGGTGTGTGGAAATCCTGGCCGATCCACGCCTGATTCATCTTGACTAGTGTTGAGCGATTTTTATCGACAAAGTTGAAATCGGCAAGGTTTTTATGGTGATCGAAATTTCCAGATCATGCGATAATTAAGGTTAAAATCTGTGCATCATCTATTAAGATCGCGCCTTTTTCGGCGCTTCCTGTAATTTTGGCGGCCAGCAAATCAGATTACAGAATAGAGCAGGGTGAGATGTGTGTGCGACGTCATGACTGGGATGTGTATGGTTGCGATTGGCTGGAAAAATCACATGACCTCGTATTACAGAGAACAGCGTTTCCTGATTCAGCCTTAGTGTCTCTCAGCGTCTCATAGGAATTAGGACGTGCGCTCTGCCGGTGGCCGAACAGCTCAGCGACATTAGTCTTTTTTCTGCACAGAAAAAACCTCTACTATTAGCGTAAACCCTTAAAATTTAGTTAAGTTTTAGAGATTTGAAGATTTTTTTTAAAGTTAGCTAAAAAATTTTTAAAAAGAGCATCTACCGCTGAAAAGGGTACGGAGGGGGGCGGGGGGGGGGGTCCCGGGGCGGAACACGGGACAAGCCCTATTTAAAAAAAAAACTGGAAAAAAGTTCACCAAGACTTAGTGTGGGGACATTGCACTGAAATATTTTTTATTATTAACGTTTGCTATTGAAAATTTTTCCCCTAAAAATTGGGGGCGGGCCTGAACTTTTTTGGATAAACATCATTTCTAGTAACTGCGGGTCTCTTTTTTTAGGTGCAAAATCCCCCTTTTATTACCGTATACTTTTTCCAAGATAGGTGTTTCTTTTTCCCAATTTTTCCCAAATTCCACCGGTTTTGGGATATTCCCCTTGCATTTAAATTACAATCCAGCAACCCCCCCTTGTAAAGTAAAAAGCCACAGGGTTGTTTGTTCCCAAAAAATACCGTGTATCATACGAAAAAAAAACAGATACGTTTTTTTTTGACTTTTGCGCCCCCGTTTTGTTCATTGACGAGAAATCCACGAAAATTTCAAAAAACCCAGCAATTCTATAGTCCCCAAGGTGAATTGAAAAGGTGCAAAAAATACAGTGTATTATACGAAAACAAAAACAGATACGTGTTTTTTATTTTTGCAACCCACCTTTGTCATTAAACGCAGCATCCAGAAAATTTTTTAAACACCCAATTTTTATAGTCACCCAGGTAAAAATTGAAAGGTGAAAAAAAAACCGGGGTATTATACAAAAAACAAAAAAATTCCGTGTTTTTTTGACTTTTGCGCACCCAGTTTTTTTTTTTTGGGCCCGCAGCACCCCCGTAAAATCTTAAAACAGAAATTCTATAGTCACCCACGGGTTTAAATTTTAAAAAGGTCCCAAAAATACTGTGAATTTACAAAAAACCATAACGATCCCGTGTTTTTTTGATTTTTGGGCACACCGGGGCTTTGTTAATTGACGCAGCACCCAGGAAATTTTTAAAAAACAATTCTATACCCAAACACAGGTAAATTTGGGAAAAGGTGAAAAAAATTCCGTGTATTATACAAAAACAAAAACGATCGTTTTTTTTTTGATTTTTTGCCCCCCCAGTTTTGGGTTCATTGACGCAGCATCCACGTAAATTTTAAAAACAGCAATTCCTTATTGGGGCCCCCCCACCCACCAGGGTTGGAAAAAAAAAAGGGGGGGCCAAAAAAATTTCCCCCCCGTTGGTTTTTATAACCCGGAAAAACCAATTTAACCCCAATTTAAACGGTTGGTTTTTTTAACGTTTGGGGGCCCCCCGGTCCAGATTTGTTGATAGACACCTTGCAGTTAAATTTGAATCCGCAATTTTTTTTTGATTAGAGGGATTTGAGAATAGCTGTGATTTGCCGCCCTTTTAATTTAAGAAAATTTCCCAAAAAAACCTTAATCTCCCTACCCTTCTCAAATTTTTTATTTCAAAACATGGAGCGAAATGCAGGGGTAAGCGACCCAAAAAGAGGGGGGTTAGCACATGGAGATAGGGAAAGAGAGAAGGTGCCCTTCCAGTGCGGGCCCGAAAAACACGCTTTGCCAGCGATCGTTAGTTGCGGCCCGTCACCCTTGTCATCGCTGGGTCAGGCCCCTGTGAATCTAAGTAACAACACCCGTCGCCAATAGTCCTTCAGGGGGTTAAGGGAAAACCTGCATCTAGCAGCCCTTCCCATCCTGGGCCTCCCGTCAGGGCCCCCAAAAAATGCTTTCATCAGCATAAATCCACCCGCCCAAAATAAAAGCCCCCAAAATGTAAAAATAGTGTACCCCACCACTGTGGTTAATCCATTTTTTCTAAAGGGCCTCTTGATGAAAAAAAAGCGGTTGGGGTCAGAAGGCATGTTAAAAAAATAAAGGGAAGGGGGAAATTTAGCCCTGCTCTACGCCCAGTTTTGTTTCCCATTGGGGGAAAGGTGGGGGAACCCGGCCCAATGGGCAAAAATGGGGGCCCCGGTCGGAAAAACCCCTTTTGCTGCCCCCTTGCTTGTTGCCCGCATTTCGGGGATGCGAAAGTTCGGAACCCAAGTCCCCCTTTTTTGATGATGATGATGATGACAATTGGGGAACCATCCGGGTTTTTCCCCGAAAGAATTTTGGTTTGCGACCCGCTTCATAGGGACGAGGGGGGAAGACGAGGGGTTTGTGTCAATACGGGTCCCCCAAAAAAGGGGCCCAAACGGGGTCAGGGGGCCCCGCAAAAATCCGCTGAAGTTTCCCTGCCCGCCAGGGTCAGGGGCAAACCCCTCCCGCTTATAGCCGTAAAAAAGGGTCCGGGACCCTCAACCCGGGCCTTCTTTGAGCAAGCCCTGATTCACCCACAAAGTCAAAATCCCGCCTTTGCCGTAAACTAAAAGGTAGGGGCCCAAAACCTTAAGGGGTTAAACCACCCCCAAACATTTTTTAGTAACATGCACGAATACTGGGTTAAAATTTGGGGGGAACATTTGGGCAAAAAAAAGGCCCGACGACGCCAGGCCCCAAACCCACTGTCACACCCCCCTGTCTCCGCCCCCTCCCCTCCCCACCCCCCAACCTTTCCCCTCAGTGAAAAAGTCTCTCAGAGCCCTGATTGGGGGTAAAGCCTCCGCTTCAGCCCCCACCCGCCCGATCCCAAACCCAGAAAACCCATCCTACCCCTTCTCCTTCCGCCATTTGACGCCCTTTGCACCCCGAAACAGGGGCCAGTCTAGCAGCCACCCTTTGTTTTCCCAAAGGTTTGAGAGCAGAAGAAACATTTTTAACCCCCAAAACTACCCCCAAAAGCCAAAAGCCTAAATGTCGGATTGCCAGGTTTTTGGCCTTGGAAATGTTGCCTTTCCGTCTGGGGGGACACGGGATGGTTCCGCCACGTCATGGCCCTCCCCCCCCCCAAAATTACCAATGCCGAGCAGGCTTTTCCCTTGGGCCAGAAAACCCGTCCCTCCCCGGGCCCAGCCACGTGTAAACCTAAAATTTCAACGCGTTGTCTGCAACTGTTTTCCGGGGGGGAAAATTTTTTTTTTTTCCCAAAACCCTTCACCACCAAACAGGGGACTAGTAAGCAGGGCCCAAACCCGCTATACTCTGTAAACAGTTTCACTGGGTGGGGCTGGGGGGAGGGTCTCGGGGGGTGACGGTGGCTCTCAGGCCGGCGCACGCTTTTTAAAAAACCCGGGGATGGTGAAGGTCTCTTTCCCCCAAGGCCCTCTTGGTGGCTTCACGTCCCCAGAGACCCCAGGCCCGGTTAAAATTTAATCTCCCCTTGGAGACCACCACACATAGGTCAGGACCCGGGGAGGGCCTTCCGCAAACCGAGAAAACGAGGGGGCTGGCTGGGGGGACAAAAACCCTTTTTCCCCGGGAAGGGGTGGTGTGCGAATAACGGGCAAAATTCTGCGGGCCCCCCTTAAAAAGATCGAAAAGGCGGGGAACCACACCCCCTTTGCCGGACAGTCATAAACCCTTGTGCCAGAAATTTCTAAAAAGTCCCCCGGATCGGGACTCCTGCTGAAGAAGGCCCCGAGGTCTAGTTCGCACTTCCTACATTCGCACCCTGCTTGTCCCGCCTGGTTTGCGTTGAAAGGCATCACCTCGGCCCCCCCCCTCAACCGTCTAAATTGTTGACGGGGCCCAACCCCGCTGGAATTCCACCCTCCACATGCTATGCGATTGGGGGAGAGCGCAATGCCATTACGCAGTTCGAAGTAACACAGGGCCGAAAAAGCAGCGGTGGGGGCCCTGGGGGTTTTTGGACCCAGGGGGATTGGAGGCAGGTGAAAGAGCTTTGCACCACCCTTTGGGCCAGTTTTGAAAAAGCCACCAAAATGGTCATGCGGACGATGCCCTGTCAGCATGCCCCTTTGTGGGTTTCTTAGTTGGGTGAACGACCCGTTGGACACTCTGAAACATCGGCCCCGGGAAAAACGAGGGAGGGGAGAGGGGACACAGATCCCGCCCGGAGCCTGTTCTTTTCCCCCCAAAACCCAAAGGCCGGGCCGTTTTCTCAATTTTTATCGGACTTCTTTTTAGGCAGGGTTCAAGGGGTCCAGAGCTAGTGCAAGGGGGGCACCAGCCCCAAGGGTGCATCATCTGAGGAAAGTCGGGGCTGTTTGAAGCTTTTCCCGGGGAAAGGAAGCGGGGGGAGGAGGAGGGGGGTATTCGGACACCGACTTTCCCTTTCCCCTGGAAAGAGGGTTGGCTTTTTGGGGCCCCAACCCGCCATGGAATTAATGGGCTATAAAAAAAATAATAAATTTAATAATGGGGAAAAAGAGTTTGCTATTTCCCCTAAACCCCAGGGTTTTTGGGAAAACCCAAGGCCCCACCCTTCTCACAGGAGTGCTTGGAGCTCCATTTCCTCGCATTAAGGACATCAAAATGAAAAACCCATTTAGGGGGAGGGGCCACCCCTCCGGGATCCCCGGGTAACAAAACAAAAAACCCCCGGCACTTTCCTTCCTCCCCCCCCCAAAATAGAGAGTAAAATGCGGGAAAATTTGGAAACCCTTTGGTTTGGTTTGATAAAATGGGGCACCCTTTTTGCTCCCCCTTTCACGTTCCCCAAAATGTCCGGGGGGAAAAAGGCCGGGCGACGTGCAGCAAATTTTGGGGGCCTTTTTAGCCGTAGTGGCAGCAGGGGCCCAGCAGCAGGCAAGGTGGCAGAAGCCTAATGGGTGACCTTTTGGGCAATTTTTTTTTTACCCCTCCCCAACCATGCAAGGGCGGCCCAAACAGATACAATACCAAAAGGAAAACCAGTTTTAAGATCATGGTGCAAAACTATCTGCGTTCAAACCGATTTTTTTTATGTTTTTTCCGGCCCAAAGCCCTTTCGGGGCCCCAAAAATTGACGAAGGGCCCCAGTTGGTTTGAAAACCCATAGAGGTTTTTTGTCCTGCCCAGCAGCCAGCGCCCTTTTCCCCTGAGGGGAAAACCCTTCCCCACCCCACAGCCGGAGGAGCCCTTTAAACAGCCCAAACGTTTTGGGGTTTTTTCCCCCAAAGGAAAATTTGGGGAAAATGTTTGATTTTTCATGGGGGTTTTAAAATTCAGGCTTTGGATCTCTAAATGATGTTGGGGCCCCCCAATTGCCGAGGTCACCGTTTAAATTGCGGGTTTTATTTCCCAAATTCCTTTTCCAAACAAAAATGGCCCTTTTGAAAAACTTATTTTTAAAATTATCTTTTCCCTTACTGCAATTTTTATTCTAAACCCCTAAAACATTTTTCATTTTGCTGGTTTTGCGTGAGGAAATGAAAGCCCACCAAGGTTTAAATGACAAAACCATATTCCCTTTCCCTCACTTCATTTTGTAGATTTTTCCCCACTTTTTGTAAATTTGGTTTTGGGGTTCTGTTGCCTCACAATTTTTTAACGGGGCCCTAAAGTAGTCATATTTTTTAATTTTTGGGGTCATGCTGCTTTAAAAAGGGAGCAAAAAATTTACAGGCCCTTTTCCCTAAAAAAATGTTTTTTTCTAATAAAACTTTTTGTTTTCCAATTTTAAAAAAAGTGGCCCCAGGGGCATTTTTTGAATTTTTGGGGCAATTTTGGGCCTGTGACATGCAAGCTATACTACGGGGCCCCCTATTAAAAAAAAGTTTTTTTCAAACGGGGACATTTTTTTTCCCTTCACTTTGGTAAAGAGGGGGGCCTCAAAAAGTGATAAATGCTGTCGGGAAAAGGGAATAGGTAGGACACTTTTTAATGGACACATATTCCCAAAATGACTGTTTTTGAAAAGATCTTTAACATAGCTATCAATCCCTTTATTGAGAAAACCCTTTAATAAAATTAAAAAAAGAGAAAAAAGCCCAGGGTTTTTGGGTTTCCAAACCGATTTTAAAAATGTTGTTTTTCTGGGAATTAAAGTACTAAAAAAACTTGCAGGGGAAAAAATTTAGCTTTTTAAAAAAATTTCCCCTTAAATTTTTAAACGGGGGAAGGTTTAAAAGGAAAACCCTTGCCCAAAATGTAGGTTTTTCAGAGGACATGGAGTAGGGAGCAGGGGACAGAGAACAAAGTACAGAGACCATTTCCTCCACACGTTTAGTAAAATGAGAAAAAAAAAGCCCAAAATAAAGGGCACCTGGGTGTAACCCCCGGAGCGTAAACCCCCCGTATTAACCAAGTGAAATCCAATTTGGGGGCCCCTCATAAAAAGGGGCAAAGTGCTACCCCGGGATTTTAAATGGTCTGAGGAAAGGGTGGAGTTCTTCCTAAACTTTCCGGGTTTCCGGGACCCCCGGCCCTTTTGGACGACAGGTTTTTCCGGGTTTCTGGTCATCAAAGGGAATTTTTTTAAACCGCGTTTAATTTAAAAAGACGGACGCCCGCCTGGCCTCCAAACCGGGACCCCCTGTAAAAATCCGGCCTGGGTCATGCTGGGGCCCAACGGTCTATCAATGTCCAGTGAAAACTAAAAAGGGGGTTTGAAAGGGCTCCCTTTTTCCCGGGCCCCTTTTTAAAAAGTGGGGGTTTATGCAGGTTTGGGGCTCCCCTGCGGGGCCCAGGACAGTTTATTTGTAATGTCCAGTGAAAATAAAATGGGTGGTTTTTGGGCTCCTTTTTTTCCGGGCCTTTTTAAAACTGGGGGTTAAGCAGGTTTGGGGCCCTGCCCCCGGCCCAGGACGGATTTTTGTCAATGGTTCCCTGTGCAAAACCCAAAATGGGGGAAGTTAAAAAACTCCCTTTTTCCGGCACTTTTAGAAATTTTGGGGGTCTTAAGCAGGGTTTGGGGGGTCAAGCTGTGGGGGCCCAAGGGGCAGGTTTAGTCCCAAAGTTTCCGTGGGGAAAAATAAAATGGGGGTTTAAAGACTCCTTTTTTTCCGGGACTTTTTAAACTGTGGGGGTCCCCTGCAGGGGTTTGGGGGCTCCCTTTTCCTTTTTGGCCAAAGGGCAGGTTTTTGGGGCAATGTTTTCCCGTGAAACCCCAAAATGGGGGTTGAAAGACTCCCTTTTTCCGGGACCCTTTTTTAAACTGGGGGGGGGTTCAGGTTTTTGGGGGTCCCCTGCGCTTCCAGGACCGGGGGAAAAATTCCAAAAGGCCCCGTTCAAAAGTAAATGATGATTCAAAATCATAAATGCCTTTTGGCACTTTTTTTTTAAATTTTTTGGGTTTATGCCCGGTTTTAAGGGTCATGCTGTGGGACAAGACAGGGATAGTTTAATGGTTTTGTGTTTTTTTTTCGTGGCTTTTATAACCTAAGGGGGTGTTGCCTAAATGTGCACTATCCATTTGATGTTGTGGATGGTTTTAAATTTCCCGCCCTTTTCCCGCCCCGTTTGGGTGTAAAATGAAGGTTTGGGTTTCTCTCCCCTAGAAATTTAATGGTCATCGCTCATAATCGAAATGCTCACTATTTTAAAAAACTTTAACGATGGTGGGCCCACTATCGGCTTCGGGCAAAGTCCGGGTAGCCCAAAGTAATCGGGTCACAAAAATCTTTACAAAGTCATTCCATTTCCCCATTTCCCGAAGGGCGCCGGGTTGTCCCAAAGGGGAACGATTGGGCCCCCGCCGGGGCACGAAACCCCCCTTGAGCCACCTACCTTGTGGGGGAGGAAAAGTTTTTCCACTGCAAACTCCCCAAGTTCTGGCCAACACATCCAGTTTGGCCCGGGGCCCCGTTCCAGCGGACTTCCCAAAATGGGGTGGGCAGAGGGGCTGACCCAAGTAGGCCCCACCTGTTGCTCCAGGTTTCCTTCTGCTGCTGGCGACGCCCCCCTCCCCTAGGGCCGGGTTAAGAAAGGAAGGGTGCTCATCAGTGAAAACCCCGGGCTTAGGTTGCTGGGTGAATTTAAACCCGGTTTAGCTCCTACCCTTTCCCCCCTTTCCCCCCAGCCCGCCCCGGCGGGAGACGTGAGCGATGAAAGAACCCCCGGTCCCCGACCTGTTTAGAGGAGGGACGTCCGCCCCTTAGGGAGCGGGGCCCAATGGGCTTTCGGGGGGATTTTCCCCTATAGTTTTTTGAGTTTTGTCCTCCCTTCACAGCTGGGAAAAAAACCCCCCCCATTTTTGGGCCGGTAGCGAGGGGCCAAAAAGGGTGGAGAGCCCAAAATCATCCCCCTTCCGGATGTCTGAAAACCGGCTGTCACTAGCCAGGGAAACAGCATCCCGCGGGCCCCATTTTTTGCACAAGTGGGACCCCCCTCGGGGGCTCCCGCCTCCCTTTTTCCCCTGTATTACGCCCAAAGGGTGTCGCGGGTCATCTGGGCCCCCTTTTCTTCCTCATCTTCCCATGTAAACCTCCCCCAGCTTTTTCCCGCTTTTTCCTTTCTTTGTCACCTGGGTTAAAAAATCCCCTCAAATTTCACCAGACAATGTTCCCCCGCTCCAATGCCCCCCGCCCTCCCCCCCCCCCCCCTCTTTTCCATTTTCAGGGGCCACTCCGGGGGCCTTCCCCTGGGCCGCGAAAATTTTGTCGCCCACGCTCCAGGGGCCCCGCCCCGAAAAAAGATTTTTCGCATCTTTTTCCAGGACATGAAGCATGGAAAGAGTTATTAAACCCCTAGTTTCCCGGGGACTGAAAATAACCTTGGGCCCCCTGAATGCCCTCAACAAAAAGGGGGGTGTCCCCGCATGAGCTGCCACTGGCCCGGGAAAGAAAGTTACAAGGGGGTACTCCTGTTCCCGGGAAACCCCCAAAAAATCGTTAAAGGCCTTTTTTTCTGGGGGTTTAAAACAGTTTGGGCCAACCAATTTTGGGAGCTGGAATTCCAAAGGGGGGAAAATCGCATATCAATTGTTGGGGAGCTGGGTTTTGCCCCTGCAATTGAGGGGGGTTTCCTGGCTTTGTTGGAATGGAAATTAAGTGCAAGGGACAGTTTTTCCTTGGGCCCTTTTCGAATCTTTTTGAAGATCGGTGGAAAAACTTTAGGAACCTTTTCACAAACCCAAAATTGGAAAACTGCGCCATGCAGGGCGCATGGACCTACTCCTCCCGGGGGCAGTGCGGGGCACCAAAGTTCCTTTCCCATTTTTTTCCCGTCAACCCCCGGTTCCGATTTTTCAGTTGGGCGGAGAAAACCACACATCGATTTCTTGCTCCCCCTTTACCGGAGCAGTTCCTCCCCTGTGTTTATTTCGTTCGCCCGGGGGCAAGGGCAGGGTAGAACTGCCGGGGAAAACGCTGTTGGGCCCACACATGTGGTATGATGGAGCTTTCTTGAAGGGGGGGATTAAGGGGGTGGGAGGAGGGGCGGACATTGGGGCAAGGAGCCGCCCCTTTTCAACATTTGGGGGAGAAAGCGCCCCTCCCTGTCCAAAGGGGTTGGGTTTGGGGTGCCCCGAGAAACACCCCTTCTGCAAGGGGGTGGTGGAAACCTTTACCGGCTGCAATTGCATGCGTGCCACTGGGCGCTGCTGTTTCTGTTTGCTGGGCGAAAGGAGGCCACCACATCTGAGCCATGTTTCCCAGGCCATCGGAAAGGGGACGCTGCAAGTGTTGACGCAGGGCTGTGGTGCAACGTTAGCTTTCCCCCCCCCCTTCACTTTCTGGGCTACCGATTTACATGTACCCATATTCGGCTCCCCTTTGGTTTTTTAGCCCCCAAAAAATGCCACCCGCCGGGGTACCTGGGTTTTTACCGCCAACGCCCCCGTTTCGAGGGAATACTACCGCCCGCACCCCCCAAGCCCCTGGCCCTACTTTTCCCTTTGGACCCGAACCCGGGTTTTTTTCCCGTGGCCGCAGGCTCCCAAACCTCCCCACTTGCTGCTATCCCGGGTGACTCACCGGGGCCCCAAAAACCCAACTTTCCCGGCTGCGCGGCCCCGGGGCCCTTAACCCGCCCAAAATGAAAGCCCTTTTTTCTCCTGACCATTTATGAAGCCCGGCCCCCCAACTGGCCCCCCAAAAGGGGTCGCTACCCCCTCTCTAATAATTGTTTTCATGTTCACTTTTTGGCCCATCACCGGGCTTGGTATCAGGGGCCCGACCCCCAAAAACATGAACCCCCCCATTCCCCCTTTTTTCCAACTAAAACTTGCCGCCTACTGCCCAAAGAAAACAGGGGAAAAATTTTTTGGGGCCCCCTTTTTTTCGCTGCCAAGTACCGCCCGACGCCCCCCCCCTCAAAAAGTTCAAACCCTTGTTTTATAGTGGCGCTGAGCCCGAAACCACATAGTCGTCCCCGGCTGAGGGGTACCGGATGGGACAAGGCGGGGTTTTAGGACGGGGAGGGCCGCTGACCCACTTCCCCGGGGCCCTTTCCAAAAATAAAGGGGTTTTAAGGAAAAGAGGAGATCCTGGGGCCCCTCCAATTTAAAAGGAAAAAAAAATCAGCATAATTTAAATTTTAAAAAATTTAAAAAAAAAACATTCTGACCCCAAAGGGAATGGAAAAAGCAAAATTTTAAACACGGCAAATTTCCAGATGACAAAACGGGAAAAAAAAAAAACGGGGTAACGCTTTCGGGGAATGTTTTCACCCCTTACTATACCGAAAGGGGTAAGGGCTTGATACATTAAAGTTCCGAAAAGCCGGGTTTGCGTTGTTTTTTTTAAACCCCTGTTTGTTTTATCCTGGGATTTCCCCCGCTTAATTTTTGGCTGTTCACTGCCCGTGTCAAAAAAAGGGTTTTTTATTTTTTTATTTTTTTCAAAAAATTTATGCTGGGGAAAAAATTTTTTTCCTTTTTTAAAGGGGTTTTGGTTTGCCGGAATTTTACCTTCCCTTTCCCCATTTGCGTAATACTTTCCGGCCACTAGGGGCTGGGCATTTCCCCTGCCCTTTCACTTTTAGAGGAGGGTGGCCCCCACCAAAATGCAAAATGCAACTAAAGGGGGTTTTTCTGAAAGTTCCCAACCCACTCTTGGTGGGGTTGTTTAGATGTCAACTTGGGAGGAAGGGGGGAAAGACCTAGTCAACCAAAAAAAAATACCCTTGGGTTGCTAGTCCGGGACACTCCCTAGATGGGCAAACCCCGGGACTTGTGGCCCTCACCGAGTGACCCCCCGGCTGGGGACGTCCCCTTTGCGTGGGTGGGGACCTGGGCCTTTCTCCAAAGGACTTTTTTGTGCCCTGCCCCTCACAGGGGAAGAGCCCCGCCCCCCTTTGGGCCGGACATATGTTTTTTTCTAAAAAATTTCAGAAAACTGTTTTTTTGGGATATCTTTTATATGATTTTAAAAACACACCCTGTATTTTATTCCCCAAAAAGAAAAACCCCGTAAAAAGCTTGGGGGGAACCCCCTTTGGTTTTAAATTGCGCTCCCCAAAAAATTTTGGGGGAGGAAAAAATTTACTTGCATTTTCGTTTAAAAAACATTGTGTATTTTACTGGGTGTTTAAAAGCACAAACCCGGGCCCCTTTAAATTTAACCCCTTTGGATTTTGAATTATGCTACAGGCAAAAAATTTCTTCCTTTTTGGGGGTGAAAAAGAAGGGTTTTTTTTATGCCACAACGCCCGAAACAACCCTTTTAATTAACCCCTGGATGGAAAAATTTGGGAAAAGAATTGAGGGAACCCAAAAAACTACCACTTTGTAGCGTTTACAAATTTGGGTTGGGATTTTACGGTTACACAGCAAAGAGAAAAACTTGTTTAAAAAATTTGGTTTTGAATTATGCAACCGGAAAAAAAAGTCTTTTTTTTTGGGCCGGGTTTAAAAAAAAGGTCCCCCTTTTAAATTCCCCCCACAACAGAAAAACAACCCCTTAATTAACCCTGGATTTTAAATTGGGGGCAAAAGAATTTTAGCAAAACCCAAAAATGAAGTGGGGTTAAATTTTGGGTTGTAAAAAAAGCTGTTTTTTTTTAAAAAGAAAAACAAAGGAACAGGCTTAGATAACCCTTGGAAATTTTAATTTTGCTGTGAAACAGAAGCATTTAAAAATTGTATATGCAGTTTCATTGGACCCACCCCCGGACTTCAGGTTTCCCCAAAACCCCAAAAAAATTTTAGAAAATTTGAACGTTAAGAGAACCGTCTCTAGAACAAGCTGTGACAAACCCCCCCAAAAAAACGCTGTATAAAAAAAGAAATTCTTTTAAGAGATATCATAACGTCCCTGGTCAGCCCTTCCCCAATCAGGGGACAGTTGAAGCTCCCCGCGCCGGGGCCCGGACTTTATATGCGGTGATGTCACAGAATTTCCCCCCGGTCTTGATTGGCTTTTATCTCTTGCAAATTCCTTTAGGCTATGCCCTTCTTCCTCCCAGAGTTCTTTGCCCCATGTAACGCCATGTGCTCGCAGCCATCTTGTCAATCAAAAGCACACTTCGTTCACGCGAAGTACCCCAAACTTCGACTTCGTTCAGAACCGAAGTTTTCCTGAAATTCTAAACGAATTCCACTTCGTTAGAATCAATTTGCCCATCTCTACCCAAAGTAGGCTTCCGGACTCCATGCAGGAAGCAGTCATTATTGTTTTGTCCAAACCAGGCAAAGACCCGACCTTGCCGGAATCCTACCGGCCAATATCTATTCTTCCAGTAGCTGCTAAGATTCTTGCCAAGGTTCTAGCAAACTGATTGATGCGAGTTGTGACGAGTCTGATCCACGCAGATCAAACAGGATTCATCCCAGAAAAGTCAACTGCCTTGAATATTAGAAGTATTGTATCTCAATATGCAAATTCCCACTGATAATATAGGAACTAGAGCCATCTGTTCTTTAGATGCCGCTAAGGCATTTGACAGCGTAGAATGGAGCAAATGAACTTTGGGCCCTCGTTTATCTAATGGATCAGACTCTTCTATACTGCTCCTACCGCTTGTATGCGGATTAACGGTTGTGTATCACAATCCTTTGCTCTCGGAAGAGGAACTAGACAGGGATGTCCAATGTCGCAATTGAACCATTGCCAGCCCTTATTAGGAAACACCCGGAAATTATAGGATTTTGCAGAGGGACGCATGAGGAGAAGTTAGCGTTATATGCTGGCGATATGTTATTGTTTTTAGATAATGCTGATGACTCCTTACGAGTTGCAGTTGATGTCCTTACTACATTTGGCAAATACTCGGGTATAGGTATTAACTGGGACAAATCAGTAATATTGCCGATAGATGATCCTACGACTGTACGTACCCTCCCGCACGCACCTCTGCTTATAGTAGACTCATTTAAGTATTTAGGGATTAATATCTCTCTGTCTATTAAGCAATTTGAGGAAATGAATCTGGACCCACTGTTTCTGAAATTTAGAGATAAGGCAAGGTTATAGAGTAAGCTCCCTATATCAATGGTGGGTTGGATCAATTTAATAAAAAAATATTTGGATGCCTCAGTTACTGTATATACTTCACAATGCCCCCATTTGGATTCCACAACGATTTTTCTGTAAACTAAACTCTTTGTTTAGGGAATTTATTTGGGGTAAGGGGCAGGCCATTAACAAACAAACAATAGCCAGCTTACCACTTCCAAAGGACTGCACGGATCCACCCGTTCACGATGAGTAAATCCAAAAAACAAAGCTTGATCCAGCAGTTCCAAGTGATGCAGGTAAAATGTCCTCTTTATTGAAATTACATTAAAAATTATGACAATAGTGGCATAAGAAGTTTTTTGGCACTTTAGCTGACACGTTTTGAAGACAATATATTACTCCCCTTACTCATAGCATGATAAGATGTACAACAACACGCTATATATATCTTACTTAAGTGCTGAAAGTAAGCATGTGTCCTATCTGATTGGCCACCGCCCAGCAAACAACAGCTAACTGAAAACTCACTGCTGCAGGAAAAAGGAAGTAGGTCAGTATCTAACTGCAAAGGATAATGGGAATTGTAGTTCAAAAAACCAGTACAATGTATCCAATGTAATTTATTTTATGTGGGATCCACTTCACACAAAATTTAAAGTGAGAGTGTGTGAACACTTAAATAACATACATAATCCTGGTTTCAGAACTATGTCTCATGCAGCACGTCACTTTGTTGACAAACATCATTCCAATATCAAAACATTCCGAGCTTGTGCAATAGAAAAAGTTTTGCCATCCAAGAGGGGTGGCAATATTATTCAACAGTTAAGGGACAGAGAGGCCCTCTGTATGATCACACTTGATACTTTGTGGCCAAAAGGGTTAAACAGGCGAAATGAAATATATCATTACTAAATAATATTAAAGGAAAAAAAGAAAGGAAGGAGAATTTTTTTTTTTTTTGTGCTTGTTGATAATCACTTTATATATATATATGTGCAATACTGTATTATGCTTTGAACATTCGGTTGGATCCATCTTTTATTTTATTTTTTTATAACTGTATTTTTATTAATGATTTTTGTTTGAATAAAGACAATTACAGAAAGAAAAAAGCATGTAATACAATAGACACCAAAATCCAAGTATTAAAGTTGAGGCTAAACCGAAGAATAGGCTTCAACATCTGCCCGTGTGATGAGGCCTAAAGTAGTACTTTCGGACAGAACCAAATGTCCCGGCATAAGGAGGCAAAAAACAGACAAGACAGACTGAAATGAGGACAAGACTAGACACAAAGAGGGGGGGAGGAATAAGGGGGGGTGTACTTACCAGGGGTAGACTCTTAATGATCGTGATCGCTCCCAGTAAGAAAGTCAGGGCTCCCATATGGCGTCGTGGACCTCAGGCTTGTCATGCAAGAGGGACATGAGCCGCTCTACACGTTGTACTTCGCAAATCCGCGCGTACAAATCGTGCAGAGACGGGGGGTGCGGTTGTTTCCAAAAGGCGGAGATCAGACATTTGGCGGCTGTGAGGATATGGAGGGATAGCTTGGAGGCCTGTTTGGAAAGACCTGGCAGTGGAATATTCAAAAGAAAGACCGAAGGGTCCGCCACAACCACCTGATTAAAGACTCCCGATAGGACCCCACTGACCTGTGCCCAAAATAGTTGAATGTTCGGGCAATCCCAGAAAATGTGAGTTAGAGAGCCCGGGATGGCGCCACACCTCCAACAGGCACTTGAGACGGCTGGACTAAATTTATGAAGCAATTCTGGGGTGTGGTACCAATGTGTCAGGATCTTGAATTGATTCTCCTTGTAGGTAGTGCAAGTTGAGGAGGTAGCTGCTCTGCGCCAAATAATCTGCCACGTGTGGTATGGAAGCTTCCGTCCCAAGAAACTCTCCCATTTGTGCATGTATGGGTGATACGGTTCTGAGTCTGGGGGAGGGTCATTGAGAATGGTATAAATGCTAGAGATGAGCCCTTTAGATGACATCCCCAACTTGCACAACCTCTCAAAAGGGGTGGGGCTGGAGAGTGATGTGCCTCCTGTTAGAGTCTGCATAAGGTGCTTTATTTGGAGGTAGGAGAATTGTGCTCTAGGCGGGAGCTCATAGTCGTTGCGTAGCTCTGCGAATGGTACAAGTTCCCTGGTGCGGAAATGGGCTATATCAGTAAAACGGAATAAGTTGTTCTGCTGCCATTTGGTCACAAAGGGGGCTGAAGTGCTGGCCGGCAGGAAAGATGTGTAGAGAAAGGAGGACATTGGGGAGGCCTTAGAAGCCAGGGGGAATCTGTCCCGGCAGTGGTTCCAGACCGACCTAGTAAAGGCCATTGGTCCAAACAGGGAACCTGAGTACGCGACGTCCCTAGCATGCCACAGGAACATGTTGGGATGGAAGGGGGCCAACCACAACTTCTCAATCTCCATCCATTTGGTAGATGCTAACAGTGTGGACCACGCTGGGATGACCCGCAGGCCGGATGCCCAATAATATTTCAGGATGTTGGGGGCGGCCAGCCCCCTCTATTTTTGCTCGCCATCAGGACTTCCCTAGCGAGACGGTGGCGGCCGTGTGCCCATATGAATTTAAAGATAGCTGCTTGCAAGGATTTTAGGATTTTTAGCGGAATTGGTACAGGTAGGGTTTCAAAAAGGTAAACTAATTTGGGCAGGATTGTCATTTTAACTTAGGCTATACATCCTAAAAGGGATAAAGTCATTGAGTGCCATTTAGATAGGAGGGTGCATTTTTCTTAGAAAAGGGCTGGAAAGTTAGCGCCATAGAGGGATTTGTAATTTGACATCAGATTGATGCCTAGATACTTTAAGGAGGTCGTCTGCCACCTATAGTTGAAACGAGACTGAAGTTCAGCCAGGGCTTCAGCTGGGACGTTAAGGGGAAGGGCCTCCATCTTGGACGTGTTAAACTTAAAGCCCGAGAGTCGCCCGAAGTCCTCCAAAAGAATGTGCAAGCTAGAGAGGGAGGGGACAAGATCAGTCATTGTCAACAGAACATCGTCTGCAAAAAGGGAGATTTTAAACTCCCTATCCCTCACAGGAATACCAGAGATAGATGGGTCGAGCCTGATCTTGGATGCAAGAGGCTCCATACAAAGTATGAAGAGCAAGGGAGAGAGGGGACATCCCTGGCGCGTGCCATTGAGAAATCAAAAGGGGGCGGTCTCATGGGGTAATTTTATGGAGGCTGATGGAGAGGAATAAAGAGCCCTGATGGCCTGCAGGAAGTTACCAGTGAAGCCAAAGGACTTAAGCGTTGCAAACAGAAAAGGCCAACTAAGGCGGTCAAAGGCCTTGCAAGTTGGCAACCTCAATTAAGTCTATGGCCCGCTCGGTGTTATCCCCGCCTTGCCGGCATGGGACAAACCCCACTTGGTCCTTGTGAACTAGTCGCGGGAGCCAAAGGTTCAGACGATTAGCCAAGATTTTTGAGAAAATTTTAATGTCGGAGTTCAGGAGAGCTATTGGTCTGTAGCTTGCACATTCTGATGGATCCTTTCCCGGCTTGGGGATAACAGTGAGATAAGAGTGGGACATCTCCTCAGGAATGGGGGAGCCGGTTAAAAAACTATTGTACACTGGGAGCATGCGAGGGGCCAACTCCTGAGGAAATGTTTTAAAGTACGAGTATGGAAACCCGTCCGGGCCCGGGGCCTTGCCGTTGGGAAGGTCCCCAATCACTCCCAACAGTTCGTCCAGTTCAATGGGGGAGTTGAGTGTCTCAGCAGCTTCCCCAGGTAGCTTAGGGAGGGAACAGGACTCAAGGTAGGTACCGATCCTGGTGGCGAGGTCCGCGTCCGACACACGGGGGTCCCTGGGCAAGGAGTACAGGTCGGAGAAAAATTGGCGGAAAAGGTTACCCATGGCTTTAGGGTCATATGTCAGGGAGCCGTCAGGACCCTTCAAGACTTGAGGTGTGGAATTAACCCGTCTATCCCGCAGTTGTCTGGCCAGAAGGGTATGGGCCTTATTGCCATATTCGTAGAATTTCTGCTTGGAATAGAGGAGTGACTGCTCGACCTTCCACAGGGCCAGGTCCTTGAGGCGTGATCTAACCTCAACTATGGAGCGTAGGGTGCGCAGATTAGGTCTAGAGAACATTGCGGTCTGCAAGGATTGAAGACGGAGGTGCAAAGTCCTAGCTTGCTCCCTGGCGTCTCTTTTTAACCTAGCCCCCATGGAGATGCACTCTCCCCTAAGAACCGCCTTGTGGGCCTGCCAGAGCGTGGAGACGGAGCCTACTGACCCATCATTCAGGTCGAAGAAATTAATGAGGGCACTGCGGATCTCCTCTCTCAAAGCCGTTTTTTCAACAGAGACTCGTTCAGCCGCCAATGGCAGGAGCGGGTATGGGGTGTACCAGCTTTTAGAGTGAGGGACACAGGCGCATAGTCCGACCATGATATGGGGCCTATCTGTGCATCGGCCGGAACGTTGCCATTGAAACTGTCTAGACGAGAGTGCGTCTGGTGTGGGGGGGGGGGGGGGGGAGAAAGTGAAGGACTTGGCGGTTGGATGATTTATCCTCCACAAGTCATAGAGACCATGTTTTCTAATTAATTTACGGAACTCCCTGGATGCCTGTAGCGAGGCCCTGGGGGGAGGTTTACCCTGCATGGAATGTCTATCCAATGTTGGAGAAAACACCAAGTTGAAATCCCCTCCTAGAATGAGGGCCCCCGGGGAGAGTCTGGACAGTTTGAAAGGAAACGTGTTTGAGATGAATTAGGGGCATATACAGTGCACAGCGTCAGTGGGGCCCCATACAAGGATCCCTGAAGGATAACAAAGCGGCCGGAGGCATCTAGTTCCGAACTGGTGACCCGGAAAGGACAGGATGCTGGAATAAGGCCACTGAAAGCAGGATAGGCCACGGGGAAAGCTGCCTTGGCAAAGTTAAAGGAACCGCGGGGGTCAAAGTGGGTCTCTTGAACGAAGGCGATATCCGCCTTCAGAGAGCGCAGTTCACGCAACAAGAGACGGCGCTTCACATCAGAGTTTAAACCTTTCGTATTTATGGTGACACAGGTAACCATGGCGGAGATAGGAAGGGAGAGAGAACGACAGGAGGGCAACAAAGATCACAGGACAGGGGGAACATTTAGCTGACAATAATCACAAAACCAGTGCAATTAAACCAAATATTCAAGTAGAAAATAACCCAGACAAGGATCAGAATATGACCAGAATTTCTGGGTTGGGGTGTGAGGCGAGGAGTGGTCCAAGAGTGCGCCCCTACAGACCCGATGAGCCCACCAGGGACCCTCCGTCCTCCTGTCTCAGATGAATGAGGCGTTCTATCCGAAGGCGGTAAGCCAATCGCTCAGCAGAGGGAGAGATCTCACTCTAATGAAAGAGTTCACCAAGCTCAGTAGAAACAAGGTGATATGAGCAAATGAGAAGAGTCGGGGCCTGAGCCCCGAAGGGAGAACAGTGAATGCACAACCAGAAACCTGGAAGAAATGTAACCAAGTTAGATTGATGCACAATGGATAGGCTGCTGCCATATCCAGGCCGTCCGTAGTGGAAGCGACCAGAACTAAATCTGGGAGGTTCACACCTAGACGGAACAACAGTGTGACCCACAACGAACTAGAGGAAGAAAGAACCCGTTCGTGAAGAGTTCCAGAGTCCTCAGAACGATGCTAGCGGAGGGGAGGATGCGGGAGTCTGCGCTCAGCTGGGGTCCCCCCGACGGAAGGTCGTCCCTTTTCCGGTGACTGGTGCCAGGACGGTGGGGGGGGGAGTAGAGAGGACATTTAGATCCCAGTCCAGGAGCTGCGGGACCGGAATCTGCAGAGCGTCACAAAATGGTTGCATGTCCTCATGTGTTCGCCCAGAACATTATTGAAGATGGAGACCAAGGTTGATGGAATGTTGTCATCGGTGACAGTTTCGGGAAACCCCCGTACTCGGATGTTGTTCCAGTGCCCCCTGTTATCCAGGTCTTCGACGTGACGACCCAAATCACGCACTGACTGATGCTTGGGCGACAAGAGTGGGGTGGTAGGGCAAGACAAATATTTGCAGAGCCGTTGCGAGGCCCTCGTATAGGCGTCACTCTGTCAGTAAGATGTGTAATGTTCTTGTCGCAGCGACGAGATCACCTGTCTGCAGGCCTCTTTCACCTCAGAAAATCAGGTTTTGGAAGTTCTGCTTTCCAATGTACGGCAAATAGTTTATGGTAATCAGACCACTGATGTCATTTGGCAGAGGCGGAGGGGCCCAAGCGCAGGGGTCATGAGAGAATTCAGGAGCATCTGGATGATGAGTGTGGGGGGGCACCCCGAGGAGTGTGCTGAGAATAGGAAGGACATAGTCCTTCCTGGACCCACAATCCGACAGCTGCTGTGGGGGAAGTCATGGGTTTGTCCATGCGGACTCCTCCTGCCATGGTAGCTTCCTAGGGTGACACAAATCACATGTTGGGTTCACCCGCGAGGGTCCCCGGATGGGGTAAGCAGTGGGGGATGAGCGTGACTCATGTGTGATGGATTATGCCCTGAACGGCGCTAAGGTCACAGAGAGAGTGTTGACAGGGGTCTCCACTATACTCCAAGAGTCCCTGGTGGCAGGAGCCTGGTGATAGCCACGGGACCCAGGGGAGTTTCAATGTCCGACGGGACTCACTGGGGGGGTTACCCTGCACGACCCCAGCTGCTGAGGGGACCAGGGCCTCAGGCTTGGCGGGCTGAGGATGACCTCCAAACATTAGAGGGCAGAAAGATCCGCGTGAGTCCGTTTGTAAGGTGCTGAGTCAGGTAACTAGCGGTGGAAGGTCCAGGCTTGCTAGTGGCTTCAGCAGCCCTTGAGCTGGTCACAGGTGCCGGCAGGTGTAAATGTGCGGCGGCCCACGGTGGTGTCAGTGGACGGGAGGGTGTTTAAGGCGGCTTACCCGGTACTGGGCTCGAGCAGTGAGCGCAGGAGACTCGTGTGAGCTGAAGCCGCCGTCGCAGCGGTAGATCTCCTGAAGCAGGCCCCGGTGTTGGTGCTTTCTCCGGCGGTTGCAGGTTGCGGCGGGAGGAAGATGGCGCCGGCTCTGAAGCGTGGCCGCGTCTCACAGCTCCCCTGGTTTAAGAAGCGTCCCCCGTAACCCCACCTGCTGCGGAGGCACAGTTTTGGCAAGCGGGGTTCTCTTGGGCTTCTATTCTTCCCCTTTCTAGTGGTCAGCATCACGTTAAATGGCTGAAACGGACGCCAGGAAGCAGAGCTCACTCCAGTATCGCATTCACACTGAGGCTCCCAGCCTCTTTTATTTTAATCATTGCTATGTAAGTTTTAATTTTTCGTGTTTTTATGTAGCTGTGATATACCTGAATGGCTGACATTTCATAACATATAGGTATTTAAAATGAATATTTATTGCATTGATAGTTGGTTGTTGCAAAATTACTGCATTTCAATATGATAGGGGTTTATAATTTAGATTATGTTTGGTGTTTTGTTTTTTTTTTTGGCTTGATCCGCATTTTTTGTTTAGAAACTACAATTTTTATAAGCTTTTTTATAAGCTGTGCTATATTATTAGCACATGCGTTGTATTATATTTGTTTTCACAGCGCTAATGGGTTTTGGTTTTCTGCTAATTATTTTATATTATATGACATAGTCGATCAGTACATATTTGTACAATGTTTTGTTTGTTTTTTGTTCTTGTTTTTTTTGGGTCATCAAAGATGTATTATTCTATATTCTTTATTCCATATTCTATATTTTTACGTGAGTATTTGGCCCTTTGGGAGCCTGGAATCATTTTCTTGTTAAGGTATGTTTGTGTACTGGCTTTTTGAACTACAATTCCCATTATCCTTTCAGTTATCTACTGACCAAGTTCCTTTTTCCTGCAGCAGTGAGTTTTCAGTTAGCTGTTGTTTACTGGGCGGGCGGCCAGCAGGTAGGAACATCTACTTTCAGCACTTAAGTAAGTATATATATAGCGTGTTGTTGTACATCTTATCAAAGCTATTGAGTAGAGGGGATTAATATATTGTCCCCAGAAACGCGTCAGCTAAAGTGCCAAAAACTCTTTATGCCACTATTGTCATAATTTTTAATGTAATTTCAATAAAGAGACATTTTACCTGCATCACTTGGAACTGCAGGATCAAGCTCTTGTTATAACCTTAAGGACCAGGCCAGGCTTTTTTTTTTGGTTACACGTTCGATTTTCCTCCTCGCCCTTCTTAAAGCCTTAAACTTCTTATTTTTCCACCTACAAGACACATGAGGGCTTTATTTTGCGGGACAAGAATTGTACTTTCCCTAATTGAGATTTATTCACTATACTAATAGAATATACTGGAAAACCGCAAAAAAAAATTTTACCAAGTGGGACAAATTGTGAAAAAAATGTATTTTCGCCATGTTTGCGGGGGTTTGCTTTTACGGCGATAAATCTTCGTAAATATAAAGTGTTATCTGATTAATCCGGTTGTTACGCATCCTTCAATACATAACATGTAGCGTTTATTCCGTTATGTTTTTGGTACCGTAAAAAAATGTCCAAACATTTTCAATTTATTTGAAATTTGCGCCACGGCGCCATTCTGTGCGACCAATAACTTTTTGTAACTAACACCACCGACGTAAGTGAGGGGCAATTTTTTGCGGGCTGAAGTGTACTTATCGCTAGCAGATTGTAATGCAATGCGACTTTTTTGATAATTTATAACATTTTTTGAGTGAACGTAAACATGACCAAAAAACCAATTTTGGCGTTTGTATTTTTTTTCTTCTAGCTGTGTTCAGCGTAACGGTATAAATGAGGTTATATTTTTAAGATCGGACTTTTTCTGACGCAGCGATACAAATATGTGCAACCTTTATTATTTAAATTAATGATTTTATAATTGTAAAATGGGGAAAGGGTGGGTGATTTGACTTTTAATACTTTTTTTTTTTTTTTTACTGTATACCTTGAGGCCACCTGTGGTAACTTGGACCACTAGGTGCGCGATTGTTAATACAACCTAAAGCATTGCCATAGGCAATGCATTAGGGTGTACAAAGATGGCGTTTCCCCACTTTCCTGTCGCCGGACGTAAGTGGGCAAACCGGCCAGGATAAGGACGGGAGCCTTCCCAAGGCCTCCCCACCAACAATGCCCGGGATCGGATCGGCGAGCATAGCTGCGCTTAAGCCGATCACGCGCACCGATCGGGTGCGAGCGGCAGCCAAAGTGGACCCCCCATCAGGTGTTAATTCAGACGCCGAGGCCTATCTTTGTCGCGGCGCCTGATGGGTAAAACACACCACATAGCGGACACCCGCCGGCGCTGTTTACTGCTGGGTTTTACGCGATTTGCCGCTACACCCCAGGGGCGGCTGTGCGGGGGGTCACGGAGCGATCCCCCTGCAAAGCCCCTTAGTCGGCCGCCCTGACGTAAACTGATAACCACAAGGTCGTTAAGGGGTTAAGGGGCAGGCCAGAATTAAATTGGAGACACTACAGCTGCCAAAGGATGAGAGCGGTCTGGCAGTGTCCAATCCCTTTTTATATTATTATGCGGCGCTGTTACAACATATTAGAGGATGGGAAGAAGACACACCGGTGGACGGCAATGACGCCCTTCTTAGGCGTTTCTTAGATGTGAAGTATTTATATGAGGCGCTGGAATCCGGGAAAATGCGCAGAGGGGGTACTCAGTGTCCCACTCTCTTTATGATACATAAGTTATGGGGGAAAGGGAGAGATATTTCTCAATAATCTCAAGTCCTTTGCCCAGTTGCAGATGAAATTTGCTATCCCACATTCCTTTTTCTATAAATATCTCCAACTCTGTCATGCTTTATATAACAGGTTTAGTCAAGCTGGAACCCCAATTAACAAACTGATTCTTATTGAATTAATACAAGACAGAAGGCAATCAAAGGGTTTAATCTCTTTATTATATACTCAACTGATACACAAATATTTGGCTCGGTTCCCAGTATCTTTTCAAGCAAAATGGGAAGGTGACCTGGACCCAATAGAACCAGGTGTTTGGGACGAGGCTCTTCAAATGATAATGAAAACATCTCTTAGTGAACAACATCGTTTGTCACAAATATATCTGCTACATAGGGTAGATCGAACGCCACAATTTTTGTATAATATAGGTGTAAGAGGGTCACCATTGTGTAATAGGTGCCATATTCATCCTGCTGGTACTATGCATATGATGTGGAACTGTCCAAAACTGAGACGGTATTGGAAACAAATTATAGGATGTGTTGATAGAGTATTTTCGATACACTTGGAAGCTACTCCGTTAACCTGCGTGTTGGGACATGTGGAGGATTTGCCATTATGTTCTATGTGGAAAACAGCAGTAGCCAGATTGTTGTTCATGGCTAGAAAGGTTATTGCACAAAAGTGGCTAGACACTAGACCCCTAAAGTTCTCCGAATTTGTCCAAAAAGTCAACTGGCTTCTTACTATGGAAAAAGGAGTTTATAGGAAACGGGACAGCATCTCTAAGTTCTACAAGTTATGGGACAAATGGTTGAACATTCCAGGACTAACCTCCAAATATCTACTCAGGGATAGAGAAGTTGGATAAATTACAGACATCTGTTGACAATTAGGTTGTGGCATTGGCACGGATGTTTTAGATATTTGATTCGGTTCTATGTCTACGGTTCAACTTTCTAAAAGTACATACCATAGTATAGATGGAACATACATGGATATATTACCTTTAAAAAGTTAGAATGAAATCACAGTTTGGGGAAGGTTTTTGTTTTGAATGGAGGGAGGGGTTTTCGGAGAAAAGTTTTTTTTTTTTAAAAAGTTTTCCTTCCTTTCCTTACATTGCCTGAATTTGTATATCATGTACTTTACTATTGGATGGAATAAAAAAAAATATTTAATTATAATATTGGAATATCCTAAAGTTTCCTGTTTCTATTTGTTGCCAAAAATTCATAAGGATTCAAAATGCTCACCTGGTTGCCCTATAGTGTCAAGAAATGAAAATTTACGTGAACATTTATGTAAGTATCTTGACTCCTTTTTTAAGCCTTTGGTGGAACTTCTTCCATCCTACGCCAAGGATACTGTTATGAGAGCAGTTGTTAGAGCTAACAACTTTACCACGAATGACGGAAGTAAAACCTTTGAAATTCGTCAACATATGACCTGCCAAACTGAGGGTGTGATATACTATGCTTCATACCCTTGTAATTTGGTATATGTGGAACTTACTTCATACAAGTTTAAAAAGCATGTAAGGGAACATGTCATTGACATTACTAAGGCCTCCACATCTTCTCATATCATGCAATTAAAACCCGTAGCGAGACATTTACTTGCGTAGCACAATTATGACACGACTCTCCTCCAAAAGTGAAAGGGATAGATCGAGTCATCAATACCAACCTTAAGGCGGTGTTCACACGGGTTTATCACCGGATTTTGTGAGCCGGATTGCGCTCGCCCATCCTGGCTTGAAAAGGGCGGGACGGAGCCGGAGCGCGGCAGGGGCCCGCCCCCGGCCCCAAAACTTCATACATCTATATGGCTCGTAAGCGCGTCCCGTAAATAATGTGCATGTCACTTACTCCCCCGCGGCGGATTCGCCAGAGCCAGGGAGAGACGACTGAGAGCAAGTGGATTTACCGTATTTACTCCGGATAGGCGCCGTACTGCAGCGCACATCCGGCGCGGAGGTAGCGGACGCCAATCCGCGGACACATAAGCCAGTGAACTAGGCCTAAAGGTAAAAGTAAAAAGTCTATTGGCCCTCAATTGAATTATGAGGCTTGGTACGTTATACTCTAAGGGTCTCAGTGAAATCTTGAGTTTTGCCCCATTTTTGTGAGTGTTTTTAACCATGTATTTTAACCCCCTTAGGACCAAGCCAGTTTTGGCCTTCCTGACACAGCCCTATTTTTGAAATCTGATGTGTCACTTTATGTGACAATAACTTTTTGACGACTTTACCTATCCCCATCGTGATTCAGAGACTGTTTTCTCGTGACACATATGTGCTTTAAGTTAGTAAGAAATTATATCCATACAGTCCTTGTTTGTTGTGAAAAACTATCATAAGTTCGAGTGAAAGTTAGGAAAAATATTCATTCTTGAAATTCCAAAATTTCTGCATGCAAACAGATAATTATTCACCACAAAGTAGTTATAACTAGCATATACCATATGTTCACTATAGGTTTGCATTCATTTTGTTAAATTGACTTTCCTTTTTGTTTTTTTTTACGACCAGTAGAGGGCTGAGAAACTAGTAGTAAATTTCTCACATTTTCAAGAAAATTTGCAATATACAGTTTTTTGAGGACCAGACCAGTTTCTCCACGTGCTTGAGGGCCTGCTTGATTAGATACCCCCCCCAAAGCAGTCAACAAACAAACGACCAACAAAAAAACTAGACTCCCTAAAAGAAAATAACAACAGAGTAATTAGGAATACATGAAAACCTATAAAGTAATTCACAGAAATAATAAGCAAGTGGAGGTGAAATATCAGATTATTCACAATTTTTTGTCAGATTTTCAATATTAATCCATTATACGCAGGAATACGATAAAAGTTACCCAGGGTAAATGCATCGAATATCATTCCCCCATGTCTGTACATATTAAGAGATATCCGAAAGTGGCCCAATTGCAGTTAATGATGGGCTCAACCATAAGCCCAGAAATAGGAGGAAGCACAACTGGACTCTGGGTCTCATTTTCAATACATTTTATTTAGCGCCATTTTCCAGGTTACCGTACACCCAAAGGAGCTAAAACTTATAAACATCCTAAAAAGACCCCATATTGAAACTAAATCCCAGTAAGATTATATCCAGGGGTGCAGTGAGTATATAGACCCCACAGGTGATTCACACATTTTTTAGCATTAGGTGTGTAAAATTAAATTTTATTTTTTCCAACTATCTGCAATTTTAGCTTAAAATGTTTCATATTTACAAGTAACCTGGAAAAATGAACCCCAAAACTTGATAAAGCAATTTCCTCCAAGTTCGTCAATACCTTACATGGGGTGACAAGTGCTGTTGGGCACATTTCAGGTGCGTACAAAGGGGAGTGCTATTTGGCTTTTGGCCAACGAAGATTTTGGTGTGGGCCCTGTCGCCAACTCCAAAGCCCCCAAAGTAGTAGAACAGGTTATACCTTCCAGAGGTTCACCCCATATTGGATTTCAACACCCCTCGTTGATCCTCTAGGGGTGTAATGTGCATTTAGGTGTGTCACAGGATTTTCATCAAAAGTTTTTTTTTAGCATTGGGCCATGAAAATTGGGGGGAAAAATGCAGTTCGGTCCATGTTATTGGGTTTTCAACTTTACATGCATTGCGCCGTGCAGTGTAAATGACAGGATAACTTTTAGCTATGAGGGTTACAATGATATAGATTATTATATAGATTTTTTCTGTTCTATCTATTATTTTACCCAAAAGAGAATGTCCAATTAAAAATTGCGTTTTTTGTTGTCCTATTCTGACAGCCATAACTTTTTTATTTTGCCTGTGTGCAAGCTGTGTATGGTGCTTGGTTTTTTTGCAGGATTATTTAAGCTTTTATTGGTACCAATATTGGGTGCATATGACGCTATGTTTTTTATTAAGGTTTTGTAGACGTTTATGACAAAATACAGCAATCTTAGTATGGTTTTTTATTTTATTTTTTATAGCATTACTGTAAGGTATATATGACATGCAAGTTTTACTCAGGCAGGTCGATACTATAACAGTGATACCACAATTTTGTATTTTTTATTAAGTTTTACTGTGCTTTTTTATACAATAAAAACACAATATTCAAACAGGAAAAACCGTTTTTTTGCATCGCCATAAGTCTGAGAGCCAAATTTTTAGTTTTTTCTGTGTACGGAGCTTTTGTTGGGGCTTGTTTTTTGCTGGATGAGTTGACGTTTTTATTAGTATCATTTTTGGGGGACAAGACTTTTGATCAGTTTTTTAAATCCGTTTTTTTTGGAAGCAGGGTGAAGAGAATACTGCAATCCTAGTATGTTTTTTTATTTTTAACAAGTGCTCAACCGTGCCGTTATCCGTGATAAGTTTACCTTTACTCTTGGTGGTCCGATACGATACGGCAATATCCTGTTTATTCTAGTTTTTTTTTTTTATGTAACACTTTAAAAACAAAAAAACGTCGTTCCGCATACGGGTTAATTAGCATGACAGATTTATAGGGCACTATCTATTATATGGGTACTTTATTTATTTGTGATCTTTTTTGGGCCAATTGGCGTTTGTAAAGGGGAAAAGGGCAATGTTCGTGTTTTTATTTTATTTTTCGTGTTTTTTTTTTTTTTTTTTTTTTTAATTTTCCCCATAGGGGATTTGAATGAGTGATCTTTAGATGGCAACTGTCAGTCACGATGCCGGGCCATGCCCACAGGGTACAGCCGGGCATGGTGACGTTACAGACAGCCCAGAAGGCAATCTTTACCTTCCGGGCAGTCTGTCACAAGGCAGGAGCTGCACGATCGTGCAGTTCATGCCGCCGACAGAGATGCAGGAGTTATTGCGACCTATCGGATGCGATAATTAAGGGGTTAATCGCCCCCACCCCGAAGTATTCTCAGGTCGGGCAGATGCTGCAGGATGTCAGCTGTAATATACAGCTGACATATCGCGCCGATCGCGCAAACTCTATAGCAGGACATATGCATACGTCCAGGTGCGTTAACCCCCAAACGACCTGGACGTATGCATGCGCCCAAGGTCGTTAAGGGGTTAATTACATACTGTCAATATGCATTTATTCTACTCCGTTGGTGAAGGGCTCAATCCAACATTGTACTCCTGAGCTTGAAATGTTGGTAGGATCAATACATACTGAAAAATGGGGCTGCCCGTTGATGTGGTTTTGGGGTTGCCCTGGCTTCAGAAACACAACTCTGTGCTCGATTGGAATTCTGGAGAATTGATCAGGTGGTTACAGCAGTGCTTTGACAAATGGAAATACAGAAACCTGGAAACACAGAGTTAGAACAGATTCCTGTTTTTATACGTGATTTTGCTTAGGTTTTTTCAAATACACAGTTGGAGATGCTACCCCCTCATAGGTCCTACGACTATGAAATTTACCTCTTGCCTGGAGTGAAGTTTCCGAAAGGCAGGATATACAATCTTTCTGGTCCGGAGAGACTTGCCATGAAGCAATATATTGCAGAAAGTCTCCAGAAGGGTCATATCCGGCCTTCTGTGTCCCCTATGTGGTCCAGGTTTTTTTTTTTTTTTGTTGGTAAAAAGGATGGAGGCCTCCTCCCATGTATTGATTACCGAGAACTTAATAAGTTAAGAGTAAAAAACCAATACCCTTTAACTTTAACCCCTTGATCCCGGAACTGTCAATCAAATCCAGGGGGCAAAGTGGGTATTCTAATTGCTAGATCTGAGAGGGCCTATAATCATATTCATATTAAAAGGTTGAGTGAAAAACCGCTTTTAATACCCTGATGGCCATTTTAAAAATTTCTGGTTATGCCATTTGGGTTGTGTAAGGGTCCCGCAGTCTTCCAGAACCTGGTAAACGATGTTTTCTGAGACCTCATTGGTTGTTGTATGGTCATTTATCTGGATGACATTTTAATATACTATGAAAATTGGTCGTTGCAAAATTCAAGCAATTCTCGACTGGGTCCGACCTTCCCCCCTAAAGGCCCTACAGTGATTCCTTGGGATTGCGAACTATTGCTGGAAATTTATTCAAATTTTTTCTGTTTTAGTTCGGCCTTTGACTGACATGATTAAAAAGGGGGGTAAAGTTCAATAACTGGGCAACGCGTAAGGCCATAAGAGCTTTTGTAAAATTAAGCAGGTTTAGTAATCAGCTCCTGTTTGGTTCAAAGCAGATCATACTAAAACTCCTTCATCGGTAGAGGTCGATCTTTAGTATGGACGCAGGGGCTGTCCTCTCCCAGGGATCCGCCACTATTACTAATCTTCGCCTTTGTGCCTTCTATTCACGTAAATTTTCCATTCGCAGTAAAGAATTATGATGTTGGGAACCGAGAGTTGTTGCCTATTAAGTGGGCCTTCGAGGAATGGCACCACTTCCTCGAAGGTGCCCAACACCAAGTCACGGACCTTACTGATCATAAGAACCTCACCTTTTTGGAAAATGCAAAAAAGGTTGAACCCACATCAGGCATGTCGGGCATTATTTTTTACCCGCTTTAACTTTATTGTTACATACAGACCTGGTACTAAAAGTTTAAATGCTTACGCACTATTCGAAGCTAGAAGTTTGTGCGCCAGCCACTCACATCCCAGGAGCATCGCGGTACATTTTACGGCGCTTATTTCCCCCTGATTATAGCCACTGAGATTAAGAACCCACCCAGGATATGATACCTGCTATTGGTCCATTTCGAGAGGTCATTTGTCCCCACTCAGTTTCTGCTACGACTATTAATGGAATTTCATGATTCTGTATTATCTGGACATCCCGGAGTGTCTGGCATAAAGAAACATATTTCTCGCATCTGCTGGTGGCCTTCGTTGTCTCGAGATGTGGAAGCCTTTGTGGCATCTTGTGAGGTCTGTACTCAGGCGAAGGTTCCCAGAACTCGTCCTCCTGGCGAACTGTGCCCTTAACCTATACCTAAACATCCGTGGACCCACATCTCCATGGATTTTATGTCCGATGTTCCTTTAGTTCCATTTAGGGGGTTACCGTCATCCAAAAAACTTGCTGAACTTTTTATTAAACATATTGTTAAATTCCATGGATTACCTGGGAATATTGTTTCTGACAGAGGTGTTCAGTTCGTGTCTCGATTTTGGAGAGCCCTTTGCAAGGCTCTGATTATCACCCTGTCCTTTGCCTCACCCTTCCACCCTGAGACTAATGGGCAGACGGAGAGTAACGCAAAAACTCCGCTGTTATGTGTCTGATCAGCAGGCGGACTGGCTAAAATACTTACCTTTGGTTGAATTCGCTATCAATAATCAGGATAGTACTGTAGCTCGTCTGGAATCTCACCATTTTACTTTAATTATGGTTTTCACCCAAGGCATGTGTCATTCTCCAGTTCTAACTTCTATCACTAGCCCGGGGTGGATGTTATCTTCAACGATCTGTGCACAGTCTGGTCTCAAGTCAGAAGGAACTTTGTTAAAGTCCAGAGCATCCAAACGAAGAATGTGATACCTGACATCTTGAGTTCTAGAGGTCTTTGCAGTTGGATAAGGTAGTGGTTGTCCACCCGCAATCCATCGTCTAAAAGTTCCTTCTGGTAAACTTGCTCCCGTTCGTTTTGGTCGTATTGATATCAAGAGGTGGTTAATCAGTGGCAGTACCATCCTCAAATTTCCCATTCTTAGTTTTCGCATACATAAGTGTGTTTTCATCGCTAACTCTGAAAAGGTACATACCCGTCCGTGACTTCGTCCTCTTGAACCTCCTCCTCCATTAGTATTGAGGGTGAGTTGGAGTATGAAATTGCCCGAATCTAGATTCACGCAGAGTTCAGAGGTCTTTAGAAAACGTGTGTTCACTGGATAAGTATATGGTCCTGAGAATATGGTCGTGGGTTACGGTTTTTTTGCTAGATCCATGCCATGCTGAGGAGTACCAGTGACTTCAATCCGGACAAACCCAAACAGGGACAGAGTCCAGGTTGCCCTCCTAAAAGGGTGTACTGTCAGTATGCATTTACCTGCTCCGCATTCCAGCGTCAAGGGATCAATTCTCGGACACCTGCATCCTCCTGTTTGTGCCATCACACAAAACAGAGAGACAGTGCTGCTGGTAGATCCTTTGATTGACAGTCTTCCCAGCTACTCTGGAAAGAGGGCCTGTCACATGAGCCAATAGAAGGGCCCAGAGACTGCTCCAATCAGCTACAAGGGCGGTGTCCGGGCACTTCATTTAAACCTGCTGATATCTCCAGGCTTTGCCTGTGATATTTCCTGGCTGTTACTATCAGTGTTTTGTAAGTTTGCTTCTCCCATTTCCCAGACATCGGCTTTCTTCCTGATTTGGTGCCTTGATTCCGACCATGTTCTGATCTTTTGGCGTGTTTACTGTTTATTCTCTTGTCTTCCGTTTTGTGGCCTTACGTTACTGATCTGTTGCTGACCCGGACTGTCTGACTCTTCTTCCTCCTGAAGGCCCCAGCACCTTAGCAGCGCAGGGACTGCTGCCCAGTTGGAGTCTGCCACCTAGGGCAGCACGTCAAGTAGGCAGGGACAGTGGGCTGGGTTCCAGTTAGGGCTCCAGTTAGGGCTCACCTGACGTGACACATACTTATTGCTCTGTTTATGTGGGGTTTTTTTTAGGTTTTATTGACTTTTATTTGCTTTAGTCCTTTGGAATTCTGAATAAAAAAGGAGAAAGAATTCTGTGGGAGATGAATATGGACTTCGTATGCCAGCTTGCTTTCTTTCCTGTCCTCTTATTTTTTATAAATGTATTATTGGTTGTGTATTACTGTTACTTTTCACTTAGTTTTACTTTTTAATTTTTTTGATTATGCAATATATATTTTTTACACATACCCATAATTGTCTTTATGGACTTGTCTATAATGTCTACATAGACATACCTATAATTGTTTATATACATTTTCTACACACACTTATTTTTCATAAATATATACAGTTGAAACCACTATATAAAAAGACATATATAAATGTTTTTCTCACTCGCATGTGCCTTAAAAAATTCTCTCATTATTATGGAATTTGGCAAATATAAATAATTTTAGCAAGCCTAATTGAACTAAAACGGGTAAGGTATATTCTGATTTCATGTCAGTTAGTGAGAAAAACATGCATATGTGTCTTTTTAAATAGTGTATGTAAAATTCTGGCTTCAACTGTATATATTTTTTTCCTTTTCACTCTTTCACTGATATCACCCAAAAACATCTTATTTTATATGTATCTTTACACTTTTTATTTTTCATACACCCCATTATGTTTTATTTTTCATCATAATCATTAATATGTCCTCATTTTATTACTTTATCTATTGGCTGTCTGAATATGTAATCCCATTTATAGGAATAAGAACACCTCCTTTCTCTCCCACTGCTGCATATTGGTATGGCCATGCATTTCTCCTGGGACTGCCACATGTTTGTATGGCTGTGTGCTTCTCCTGGCTCTGCCAGAGCACTGTCACCATGGAGACACGACTTCACGCCGATGCGCTGATGTGCTCGCTTCTATGACGCATCTGGAGCACATGATGGGCTGGTGACTCCTTTCCGTGGCGCCTGTATGCTCAGCAGGTATGCAGCAAGAAGCGCTGATGCTTCATTACAGGTGCGCTTAATGTTTTAACCCCTTAACGACATTGGACGTAAGCATACGTCCAGGTGGTTTGGGGGTTAACGCACGATCGTGACATGGGACCAGCGGTAAATTATTATAATGAGGCCGCAGGCAGTTCGGCAGCGATCTCCTACCTGATGGCTGCGGGAAGTGAAAGTCAATTCCCGGGGTCATCTGTGACGTCATTATGCCCACAATGCATTGTGGGCATGATGACTGACAGTTGTCATGGCGACCAGTACACAGTAGTAATACTGTGTACTGGCCTGCCTTCTAACAGCAATCTGATTGCTGTTAGAAATCCCCTATGGGGAAAAGTAAAGAAAGTGTCAAAAAGTAAAAAAAAGTTTAAAAAAGTGAAAAAAAGTAAAACACAAACACAAAAAATAAAATAAAAACCCTTACATCGCCCTTTTCCACTTTAGAAAAGATCAAGAATAAATAAAGTACCCATATTTGGTATCGCCGCGTGCGTAACGACCTGCCTTATAAATTGGTCATGTTAATTAACCCGTACGGTGAACGCCGTAAAAAGAAAACTCCCAAAAAATCACAGAATTGAGATTTTTGTTCATCCCTCAGCACATAAAATGGAATAAAAAGCGATCAAAAACTCCTATAAAAGCCAAAGTTGTAACAATTAAAACGTCAGTTCATCCCGCAAAAAAAGTCCTTACACAGCTCTGTATATGGAAAAATAAAAAATGTATGGCTCTCAGACAGCGATGCATAAATATTGTTTTACACACTAAAAACCCTTTTTTTTTTAAAGTGCTTCAACATAAAAAAACTATGTAAACAGGATATCACCGTAATCGTATCGACCCAAAGAGTAAAGCTAATTTATCATGGATACTGCATGGTGAGCGCTGTTAAAAATAAAAAACACTAATAGGATTGCAGTATTTTCTTCACCCTGCCTTTCAAGAAATGGATTTAAAAGCGATCAAAAAGCCTTGTCCCCCCAAAAATGATACTAATAAAAACGTCAACTCATCCTGCAAAAAACAAGCCCCTACACAGCTCCGTAAACAGAAAAATTCAAAAGTTATGGCTCTCCGACTATGGCGATGCAAAAACGTGTTTTCCTGGTTGAATAAAAGTGTTTTTATTGTATAAAAGCAGTAAAACAAAGAAAATATACAAATTGGGTATCGCTGTAATCACATTGACCTTCTGAGTAAAGCTAGCATGTCATATATACCGTACAGTGACTGCTATAAAAAACAAAAATAAAAAACACTACCAAGATTGCTGTATTTTGTTCAAAACATCTCAGAAAAACCTTAATAAAAAGTGAACATAGCGTCATATGCACCCCATAATGGTACCAATAAAAACATCAACTCATGCCACAAAAAACAATCCCATACACAGCTCTGCACACAGCAAAATAAAAAAGTTATGGCTGTCAGAATAGGACAACATAAAAACGCAATTTTTTATAGACATATTTCTATTGTGTAAAAGTAATAAAACAGAAAAAACTATATAAATTCTATATCATTGTAATTGTACCGACCTCCATAGTAAAGTTATCCTGTCATTTACACTGCACGGCGAACACTGTAAAAATGAAGCCCAAAAAACAATGACCGAACTGCGTTTTTACCCCCCATTTTCATGGCCCCATGCTAAAAAAAAACTATGGAACACCTGTGCACCCAAAATGCACAGTACACCCCTAGATGAGATCCCTGAGGGGTGTTGAATCCAAAATGGGGCGACTTCTGGAAGGTTTCACCTGTTCTGCTACTTTGGGGGCTTTGCAAATGCGACATGGCCCCACCAAAATCTGCGTTCCAAAAGCCAAATAGCGCTCCCTCCCTTGTACGCCCTGCCATGCGCCCAAACAGCAGTTTACACCCACATGTAAGGTATTGCCGAACTTGGAAGAAATTGCTTAACAAAGTTTTGTTTTTGTTTTTTTCAGGATTCCTTGTAAATACATTTTAAATTAAAATTGCAGATTATTGGAAAAATAAATATTTTTAATTTTCACAGCCTAATGCTAAAACAAATTTGTGAATCACCTGTGGGGTCTATATACTCACTGCACACCTGGATATATTCCTTAAGGAGTGTAGTTTCCAATGTGGGGTCTTTTTAGGGGTGTTTATTAAGTTTTAGCACCTTAGGGTGTCCTCAAACCTGAAATGGCACCTAAATAAAATCATATTGAAAATGAGACCCCAGAGTCCAGTAGGTGCTCCTCCTATTCTGGGGCTTATGGTTGAGCCAAATAATGCACTAGGGCCACATATGGGATATCTCTAAAAAAACGGCAGACCTGGGGGAATTGAGATTCAGTTGCAATTACCTAGTCACATTTACCGTATTCCAATGAATAATGGATAAATATTGAAAATCTGCAAAAATAGTGAAATTTTTAAATTTCACCTCCACTTTGCTTTAATTTCTGTGAAATACCTAAAGGGTTATCAAACTTCCTAAACACTGTTGTAAATACTTTAAGGGGTCTAGTTTCTTAGAAGGCATCATTTATGGGGGTATCTAACAGGCCTCTCAAAGTCACGTCAGAACTGGACTGGTCCCTAAAAAACTATATTGCAAATTTTCTTGAAAATGTGAGAAAATACTACTAAGTTTCTAAGCCCTCTAATGTCATTAAAAAAAAAAAAAAAAAGTGGACATATGCTAGATGCTATTTATAAACTATTTTGTGGTGAATAATTATCTGTCTTGCAACCAGAAATTTTGGAACTTTCAAAATCACATATTTTTCCAAATTTTCATGAAATTTTGATATTTTTCACAAACAAACAAGGATTGTATTGATAAAAATTTCTTACTAACTTAAAGCACAAAGTGTCACGAGCAAACAATCTCTGAATCACATGGATAGGTAAAAGTGTCAAAAAGTTATTCTCACATAAAGTGACACGTCAGATTTAAAAAATAGGGCTGTGTCAGGAAGGCCAGATCTAGCTGGGTACTTAAGAGGTTAAGTATATGGATATATATTAAGGGTTATTTTCAGTCGCATGGTTGTGTTGCCCTTAAGAAGCCACTAGCATGAAGCGTGTATATGGAGACCTCTTTTCCTATACCGATTGGGTAATATTATCCTATCACATTGATTATTTATTTATGATTATATTTATATGGGTAAATTATTTATTTATGTGACATCAAATTTATACTTGTCTCACAGAAAAATAAACAAATCCAAATAAAGGGTATTTTAAAGTATATCAATAAAGATTTATTGTTTTTAGGGATTTGTTTATTTTTCTGTAAAATTGCTATAATTTTCCCTAATATCGTTTTTAAGTCTGCAAATTTATACTTGATATATGCACATGTACTCTGAGAGCTTTATGTGTTAATTTATATCTATATACATATATACCTGTGGCACTTTAAACGCACTAGCCTATTTGGCACCGTATTACTTTTTTTGTGCTCACTTACATTTTTATCATGTGGCTGTAGACCTTGTCAGTATCTCTTTTCATTCATATGCATGTGTCTTAATTATGGATTATTGATTAATTTGGAAACTGCGCAACAAGGTTAAGGAGGGTCTTTAGGAGCATTCCATAACATACACACATAATACACACATAATATATATAATCAATAATCCATAATTAAGACACATGCATATGAATGAAAAGAGATGCTGACACAGTTGTCAATGCAAATCTTATAGTTTATTACAAAGGGGAACATCTCTCCTTGAGGAGAGCACCGAATGAACGGCGTGTAGAGATTTGTTTTGCCTTTTCACACTCTACTAAGCATCTGCATATCACAAGGCATTATGGGAAAGGGGCTGAGAAGCCCAAAGTGCCCTCTGTTGGATGTAACAAATCCTCAATTTGCTTTTGACCCACCAGGTCTTGAGAAAGCAAAAAGGATTTTAGCCAAGCCAGTATCTCTCATCTGCAGACAGCGCTGTTTCGGGATAGTAGAGTGCGAAAAGGCAAAACAAATCTCTACACGCCGTTCATTCGGTGCTCTCCTCAAGGAGAGATGTTCCCCTTTCTGAGCCACTCAATGCCTCCCACACAGCTTGCCAGTATCACTCTGCTCTGCACTGATGAGGGACAAAAATCCTGAAACAGCGTTGTCTGCAGATGAGAGATACTGGCTTGGCTAAAATCCTTTTTGCTTTCTCAAGACCTGGTGGATCAAAAGCAAATTAAGGATTTGTTACATTCAACAGAGGGCTCTTTGGGCTTCCCAGCCCCTTTCCCATAATACCTTGTGATAGTTTATTACAAGCAGTACATGAGTTTATACAACTTCTGTTTAAGGCGGATCATGTTTTTTAGTACAGTGCCTTGCGAAAGTATTCGGCCCCCTTGAACTTTTCAACCTTTTTCCACATTTCAGGCTTTAAACATAAAGATATAAAATGTACATATTTTTGTGAAGAATCAACAACAAGTGGGATAAAATTGTGAAGTGGAACGAAATTTATTGGATATTTTAAACTTTTGTAATAAAAAAAAACCTGAAAACTGGGGCTTGCAATATTATTCGGCCCCTTTACTTTCAGTGCAGCAAACTCACTCCAGTTCAGTGAGGATCTCTGAATGATCCAATGTTGTCCTAAATGACTTATGATGATAAATATAATCCACCTGTGTGTAATCAAGTCTCTGTATAAATGCACCCGCTCTGTGATAGTCTCAGGGTTTTGTTTAAAGCGCAGAGAGCATCATAAAGACCAAGGAACATACCAGGCAGGTCCATGATACTGTTGTGGAGAAGTTTAAAGCCGGATTTGGATACAAAAAGATTTCCCAAACTTAAAACATCCCAAGAAGCACTGTGCAAGCTATCATATTGAAATGGAAGGAGTATCAGACCACTGCAAATCTACCAAGACCCGGCCGTCCTTCTAAACTTTCATCTCAAAGAAGGAGAAGACTAATCAGAGATGCAGCCAAGAGGCCCATGATCACTCTGGATGAACTGCAGAGATCTACAGCTGAGGTGGGAGAGTCTGTCCATAGGACAACAATCAGTCGTACACTGCACAAATCTGGCCTTTATGGAAGAGTGGCAAGAAGAAAGCCATTTCTCAAAGATATCCATAAAAAGTCTCATTTAAAGTTTGCCATAAGCCACCTGGGAGACACACCACACATGTGGAAGAAGGTGCTCTGGTCAGATGAAACTAAAATCTAACTTTTTGGCCACAATGCAAAACGATATGTTTGGTGTAAAAGCAACACAGCTCATCACCCTGAACACACCATCCCCCTGTAAAACATGGTTGTGGCAGCATCATGGATTGGGCCTGCTTTTCTTCAGCAGGGACAGAGAAGTTGGTTAAAATTGATGGGAACATGGATGGAGCCAAATACAGGACCATTCTTGAAGAAAACCTGTTGGAGTCTGCAAAAGACCTGAGACTGAGACGGAGATTTATCTTCCAACAAGACAATGATCCCAAACATAAAGCAAAATCTACAATGGAATGGTTCACAAATAAACGTATCCAGGTTTTAGAATGGCCAAGTCAAAGTCCAGACCTGAATCCAATCGACAATCTGTGGAAAGAGCTGAAAACTGCTGTTCACAAACGCTCTCCATCCAAACTCACTGAGCTCGAGCTGTTTACCAAGGAAGAATGGGCAAGAATTTCAGTATTTCGATGTGCAAAACTGATAGAGACATACCCCAAGCGACTTGCAGCTGTAATCGCAGCAAAAGGTGGCGCTACAAAATATTAAGGGGGCTGAATAATTTTGCACGCCCCACTTTTCAGTTTTTGTTTTTACAAAAGTTTAAAATATCCAATAAATTTCGTTCCACTTCACAATTATGTCCCACTTGTTGTTGATTCTTTACAAAAAAAATTTAAATTTTATATCTTCATGTTTGAAGCCTGAAATGTGGCAAAAGGTTGAAAAGTTCAAGGGGGCCGAATACTTTCACAAGGCACTGTATATTAGTAAAACAATACGTCATTATACATCATTATGCATGTATTACATATTCTATTGGTCAAACAACTTAATTAAGCCTACCCATAATTATCATACCAAAGCCCACCCTTATAAGTTTATGGGTTACTGTCATATACACATACCCCTTAACTTTATTCTATATGTGATTGTGGAGGTCTATTCTCCAATCAGATCAGAACCCTATTTTTTTTGTTTTATTTCAACACTTATCTTAGATACAAACTGCGGTCAACTATTTCCATACTAATATTGCTCCCAGACATTGTGTTTTTTCTTTGCTTTGAGTCAATTTTTGGACATAAAGCCAAAAGTTTTAAAAAGGGAAGTGAATATAAAATAGGGAAGTAACCTTTCAGCAGATAGAAATGTGTCAGCATAGCAGTGTTAATTAAGTACAAGGATCAGCAGTATTGAATATTCAGTTAAACAAAAAAATGGAAGAATATTAAGATGGAAGTGACAGCCATTTTGTCTCATTAAAAATTGCAAACTTAATCACCAAGTTAATACATAGGAACAACAACATAAAATAACCTAATTTCCATAACAATAGTCCCGCCTTTTTAAGTTTTCAATTTTAGAATGAGACCATAAGAAACAGTTAATGATTAAGATAAAAAAGACAGTAAGAATTGTTTGTCATCTTTTAATTTGGGGTCTCTATAATTTTCATAGCATTAAAATCTGAACTGCGCATAAATATCAATTTCCTTATCCAAGGATTCTCTTGGGCCTATCTGGACCAACATTGCATTGGTTCAAATTACATTGTTTATAGTTTTAGACATCATCCCCCGTAAAAGAGAAAGATAATAAGGCAATGTTCATACGGCTTATTTTGGGACAGATTTGGTCCCGTATTCCGCGCCCTACTGCGCGAAATACGGGACCAAATCCGTCCCAATAATTACGGTAATTCACAGTTCTTATAGAGAACTATGGATTACGGCTCCTCTCCCCGCTCGCCGTATTCCGCGAGCGGGGAGAGAAGTGACCTGCACATTATCCCGGCGGAATCCGCGCCGTGTATAATGAATGTCCCCCGCCCCCGTACAAACGCCGTAATTGCGGGCGAAATCCATCCCGCAATTACGGCGTGAATAAGCTGTGTGAACCCAGCCTAAGTTAGTTATTGTCTAGTTAAAACTATAAATATATTAGCACTAATAGTACTCCATTTCCCAAACATTTCTTGCATCCAGTTAGATAAGGGGTTACTTCCTCCTGCGTTGGAGGCCAATTCATTAGTAAGGGAAGTCACCTACCTCCCTTTTCACCTAAAATCATATCTACAGCCATTCTATTTTTGAAAAAGTCATGAAAGTCTTTAGGCCGAGTTGCTCTATGATGCCCCTAATAATGTTACGGGTAAAAAATGTAATATTATAGAACACATAATTTATCCAAGCAACATTCTTATTAATAGTAACCTGGGGGAAGATGGAAGCAAATTTTGCAGTCACCTCATCTGGTGTTTTAAACTCAACTAGGGGTACACTGATGGAGTCCTCTCAAACATAGAGATCATATGGGAATGCTACAGGTTTAAGTTATACAAATAAGTTATATGTAGTCCATTTCTTAGAGACCTGAATAAAATATGCAGAAATCAAACTTGAAAAAGCACTATACTAAAATGAATTATACTATAAAACATTAACCGAATTACCCATAAACAAATTTCTCCTTAACTCCTCCTGTGTCACTAATATCATCTTCTTTAGTATTCTTTTTCTTTTTTCCCACAATAAGTAAGAAAAGAAAAAGGATATGCATCATGTATATTATTCCTTATTGTCCTCTTTAAGCACCAAACATCTTTCTTGGGTTCTCTTACAAAGTTACAAATATCCTTTCTTTAGGGAGCAAATATCTGTGAAGGGACACATGGGTTCACAGCCACAAACCAATATAAATAGTTTTGTCTTAAAGTACTGGCATGTTTTTGTTTCCCTTTGAAGCAAAGTACTTGGACCCTCAGTCTCCAGTACCGTAACCTTTTTACAGTGAGAGGCATAGATCTAGTTAGGCTTTCCCTCCTCCAGCTTTTATAGATGTGTGGTCAAGAGCACTTGGTAGGGTCCATCAAATCGTGGTTCCAGAGCCCTTCTCATGTATCTTTTAACAACCACCCAATCTCCTCGATGCAAGAGGTGTGAACCATCCATCAGGATCTAAAGCAAAAACTCGAGAACGTATATTAGTCAAACGCCTTGCAAGAGTTGTCACATAAGAAGTCAAGCCACTATGCTGCATCTGGAGTTCTTGTGGAAAAAATAAATAAATATATACACCTATCATAGGGACCTAGGGCTTGACCTGAAAAAAAAAAGCTAATGGCAAACATTCAGTCCATGGCTTTCCAAGTTCCTGCATAGCTTTGTGGATCTTTGACTTTAAGGTATAATTCAGTCTCTCCACTCTCCTGCTGCTCCACTCTAGGCCGTATAAAAAGTCTAAAAAAATAAATGCATCCATGATTTCTTTCACGACCTCTTCAGTGAAGTGTGTGCCTCGATCACTCTCGATGGTTTCATGAACTCAATATCTGCACACCATTTCCGATTTGTAGTTTCTTGGCTGTAGCTTGAGCAGTGGCTTTAGCAACTGGATATGCTTCAGGCCAATCGGGAGAACAGATCAATGCAGCCCAGGACATACTCCCACTTTCCCACTCAAGGCCATTGTAGTCTCTGGAAAGGATAGTCTGCTCTGGGAGTGTGAGTCTGTGGGATCTTTACTGTTCTTCCCACGTTGTTTCTGGCACATATCCTACATCTTTGTGCATACTTGACAGCAACAGTTGTAATCCAAGGGCACACTAGAATTTATTAGCAAGATCAGTTATAACAGTCTTTGACTGGTGTGTGTGACTCCATATGCAGTTTGGGCCATCATGGGATAAAGGGTTCTTTAAAGACACAGTCTATTCCCAACTGCCCATAGGCCTTGCTTAGTCAAAACCCCTTTCTTCTCTTTCCAAATCTTCTGTTCTTCTCCAGCTTGTTCTTGTAACTTTTTCAGGATGTTAAAATCCAGAGGCAACTGTGGCACTTCTTCTTGCAATGCTGTGGCGATGATGGCAGGATTCAACCTGGTTCAGGCTGCGGCCTTAGCTGCTCGGTCAGCGAGGTGGTTTCCTTTTGCTTCACTTGTATCTGTTTTAGAATGTCCTTTAACTTTAATGACCACAACTCTTATAGACAGTTGCAATGCTTCCATCAGTGCCTACACTTGTGTGCCATTTTTAATAGATTGTCCATTTGCTGTAAGAAAAGATCTTGCTTTCCACATCGGACCAAATGCATGGCAAGAGTCTGTAAATATGTTAGCGATAAAACCAGTGACATGCTTGCTGGCTTCTTCCAATGCTTTTAACTCAGCTTCTTAAGCAGACATGTGTGACAGCGGGGCCTCTGCCTTTACAGTCTCTGATCACCGCATTTCCTGTGTAGAATCTTCCACTTATTTTGTATCTTGATTAGTGATGAGCGATTGCGTCGACTATCGTCATCGGGTCGATAGTCGATAATAGATTATCGCCGATGACCAGTCTATGGGAGAGGAACAACACCTTCATTCTTACACCCAAACAGGGCTGGGGAAGCTGGAATTAACATCCACAACAGTAAACTGGATATGTGCTACATCTCAGGCAACACAATTAGGTTATAAAAGTCACAGAAAAAAAGTCACAGACCATTCACTATCCCTGTATTGTACCACAGCATGACCCTTAAACCTGCATGACCCACAAATTAAAAAGTGCCAGAAGGCAGTATGATTTGAACCATCATTTTACTTGAACTGGACATTGACTATCGCTGTCCTGGAACGCAGTATGACCCTTAAACCTGTCTGACCCACAGATTAAAAAGGGACGGAAAAAGGAGTCTTTCAACCACCATTTTTAGGATGGAATCCCACCACGTCTTTGTTTCTCTTTTTTTTAATTGTATTAAATGGGTTGTCTCACTACAGGGATTTGCTAGCTATGTTAAAGATCTTGCAAAAACAAGTCATTTTGCAATATGTGTCCATTAACAGTGTCCTACCTATTCCTGTTTTTAACAGCACCATCACCCTTGAGCCACTCTTGACAATTGTGAAGAACAAATGTCTGTTAGAAACCACATTTTTTAGAATAGGACCTGTAGTATTGCTGCATTTCACAGCAGCATGACCCAAAAAATTATAAAAATGACTTCTCAGCCATTGTTAAAAATTGTGAGGGAGAAATGCCACTTAGAAGCCACATTTCTGTTCCAAAGGACCATGATTATAGCTGTATCTCACAGCACCATGACCTCAAAACCATTGACAATGCGAAAAATTCTAAAGATAAAGTGAGTAAATGGAATACGGTTTTTTCATGAAACCTTGGTGTCTTTTACAGTCTCCTCACCGCAAAACCAGCAAAATGAACTTTTGGGAACTGAGAATAAAAATTGCAGTAAGAAATGATCATTTTAAAAAAAAAGTTTTTAAGAGGACCATTTCTTTTGGAAGAGGAATGTGAAGTAGAACGGTAATTAATCGGTGACCTCGGCAATTGGGGCCACACATCATTAGAGATCCATGCCCGATTCATCTTGATGAAAGTCAAACGATCCACATTATCTGTGGAAAGCCGGATGCGTTTGTCTGTAATGACTCCTCCAGCTGTGCTGAAGGTCCGCTCAGATATAACGCTGGCTGCTGGGCAGGACAACACCTCTATGGCGTGGCGAGCGAGCTCGGGCCATTCATCCATTTTGGATACTCAGAAGTCAATTGGGTCCAGAACACATCCAAAAACATCGGTGTTGAGACGCAGATAGTCGTGCACCATGATCTTAAGCCGGTCTCTGTGTGTTGTATGTGTGCCCTGCATTACATGCGTTGGTGAGGTGGTAAATAAAGATTGCCAGAGGTCACCCATTAGGCTTCTGCCACAATGTCTGCTGCCGCTACGGCTACTTGGCGCTCTACTGCTATCACGTTGCTGACATTGTTCCACCGTGACATTTGAAGAACGTGAAGCAGAAACAAATGTCTCCAGTTGATAAATCAGCATGGTCTCCAATTCCTACATTTTACTCTCTATTTGGGTGGGTGGAAGGAAAGTGCTGAGTTTTGCTTTGTACCGGGGATCGAGGAGGGTGGCCACCCAGTAACTGTTGTTCAGTTTGATGGCCTTAATGCGAGGATCATGTTGGAGGAAATGGAGCATCCAAGCACTCATGTGAGAGATGGAGCCTTGATTTCCCAAGCCTCTGGGTCGAGGGGCACTAGCAAACTGATCTTCCTCATCTTCCTCCTCCGCCTCAAATTCGTGCCAACCTCTTTCCAAGGCAGGGACGTCGGTAACGTCGGTGTCCAGGAATACCTCATCCTCCTCCGCTTCCTCCAGCACAGCTTCAACACAGCCCTGACTTGCCTCAGATGATGCACCCTGAGAGCTGAGGCGCCGCCTTGCACTAGCCCTGGACCCTGAACCACTGCCTAATGAAGACCGATAAAATTGTGAAACTGTCGGGCCTTGTGGATTCGACGGAGAGAAAGGCTCCGTGTCCGCATCTGTGTCCGTCTCCTCCTCCGTCGCTGGCGGGACCTGATGTTTCAGAGTGTCCAACGATCGTTCCAGAACTAAGATCACCACAATGCTCATGCTGACAAGGGCATTGTCCGCACTGACCATTTTGGTGGCTTCTTCAAAACTGGCAAGGATGGTGCAGAGCTCTTTCACCTGCCTCCACTCTCGGTGGCCCAACACCCCGAGGTCCACACCGCTGCTTGTCAGGCCATGTGTCACTGCGTACTGTGTAATGGCATTGCACTGCTGCCACAATCGCTGGAGCATGTAGAGGGTGGAATTCCAGCGTATTGCCACGTCAACAATGAGACGGTTGACGGGGAGGCCAAGCTAACGCTGCAAGGCAATCAGGCGGGACGAAGCAGGGTGCAAACGGCGGAAGTGTGAGCTCAGACCTCGAGCCTTCCTCAGCAGGCAGTCCAGACCCGGGTAGCGCTTTAGAAATTTCTGGACGACAAGGTTCATGACGTGTGCCAGGCAAGGGATGTGCTCCAGCCTGCCAATCTTAAGGGCGGCCAGCAGATTTCGACCGTTATCGCACACCACCTTGCCTGGCACAAGATTCTTGTCACCCAGCCAGCGCTCGGTCTCGTTACGAAGAGCCGTCCACAGCTCCTGACCTGTGTGTTGACGGTCTCCAAGACAGATTAATTTCAACACGGCCTGGTTTCTCTGGGCATGTGATGCCACCAGAGGACCTTGGGGGAAAGACCCCAGCACCATCCCTGCAGTTTTGAAGAGCGTGCGCCGAGCCTGAGAGCCACCGTCACCACCAGAGACATCCACCCAGCTCACCCAGTGAGCTGCCACAGAGATATAGCGGCCTTGGCCGTGCTTACTAGTCCATGGACTTTTCCGAACACAGATGCAGACAACGCGCTTGAAATTTTAGATGACTCGTGGCTGGCCAGGGCAGAGACGGCTTTTCTGGCAAAGAAATGCCTGCTCAGCATCTGGTATTGGGGGCAGGCAAGGGCCATGATGTGGCGGAACCCATCTGTGTCCACCAGACGGAAAGGCAACATTTCCAATGCCGACATTCAGGCTTTTGGCTTTGGGATGGTTTGGGTTAAAGTGTTTCTTCTGCTCCCAAACCTGGAAGACAGAAGGCTGGCTGCTAGACTGGCCGCTGTACGGTGTGCAGGTCATCAAACTGGTGGAAGGAGAAGGGGGTAGGATGGGTCTCTGGTGGTGCTGGTGGTACTCGGGCAACGGTAGAGACTGAAGCGGAGGCTGATCCCTGATCATGACTCTGAGAGACATGGGCAGCTGAGGAACGCTTGGTGGTGGCGGAGGAGGAGGAGACAGAGGGTGTGACAGTGGTTGGAAGCCCGGCATCGGTGTGGCCTTTTTTGGCCAAGTGTTCCCTCCATTTCAACTCATGTATTCGCTGCATGTGACTAGCCATGTTGGTGGCGGTTAAACACCTAAGATTCTCGCCTCTACTGATGCGTTTACGTCAAAGGCGGCATATGACATCGCTGGGTGAATCAGAGGCTTGCTCGAAAAAAGGCCCAGGCTTGAGAGGTCCTGGACCTTTTCGACGGCGATAAGCGAGGAGCGGTGTTTCCGCTGATCGTGGCTGGCGGAATCATCTCAGCGGACTTCTGTGACTGCTCTCTCCCTTTTTGAGGCGGGAGCCGTACTGACACTACCCCATCATCTTCCTCCTCGTCCAGTGATGAAGCGCTCGCAAGCAAATTCTGCTGAAAAGACCACGTTGGATCTGCAATGTTGTCATCATCAACACCACAGGTGACTTCCTCGTCCTTACATTCTACATCCTGGAGCTGCGGGCTACAAGCAACAGGCACTGCAAGGCGTTACCGACCGCCGGGAATTTTTGCCGATTGACCGGCTTCCTTCTCCTCCTCTGATGGCATCAGTAACTGGGCCTCTTGATCTTTTAACATGCCTTCTGACCCCAACCGCATTTTGTCATCAAAGAGGTCTTCAGAAAATGGATTATCCACAGTGGTGAGTACATGAGTTGACATTTGGGCTGCCTTCGCTTCATGTTGGACGGATGCTGATGACGACATTTGTGGCCGTGACGGGGAGGACGAGGAGGTAAGACTGCTGGATTCAGGTTGCATTAACCACTGAAGAACAGATTGGCGGTCCTGCAACAGACGATCCGCTGGTTTGCGTGTTGTCGCCAGCACTGGAAGGAGCACCTTCCTACACCCCTCTTCACTCGCTTACCACCTGCATTTCGCTCCATGTTCAGAAAGATAAAAATTTAAGAAGGTATGGAAGAGTTTTTGATAGTCTCTTATTAAAAGATGGCAAATCACAGCTATTCTTAAATCCCTCTAATTTCTTACAGACAATTAGGATTAGAAACTGAAATGTGGTCTGGTGGAAGAATTGAAAGACAAAATCAACAGTGTTCTTCCTTCAGTCCCAGGGATTTACAACTGCCCAGTAGGACTAGGAATTGATAGTTTTCAACAAAATATCATACAAGTGCGCTATCTGCGCCAAACTGAGATTCAACGAGCGCAATAAAACTATTCAGAAGTTACACGGATGAGAAATTGTGTTTTTTGCAGCAATGACAAACGAGAACAGTTGCTAGAAATTTTTTCTATCACAATTGTCGTACAACGTGGCTATTTGAAAAAAACTAGGGCCGCACCACGCAATACAGCTATTTAAAACTTATACGGATAACAAACAGTGGTTTTTGCACCAATGAAATACACCAACGGTAACTACGAAATTTCTGTATCCAAATTTAAGTACAAGGTGGGGATTTGAAAAAAAAATGGGGCGAACCAAAGTGCAAATGCGCTATTTTAAATGTATACGGATAAAAAAAGGTGGTTTTTGCACCAATGAAATACAACAGCAGTTACCACAAAATTTCTGTATTCAAATTTAAGTACAAGGTGGCTCTTTGAACAAAACTGGGCCGCACCAAAGTGAAATACAGATATTTAAATGTTATACGGATAAGAAAATGTTCTAATGTTCACAGCTAAAAGCATAGTTGTCTGTGTGAACAAAGAGAACTGTGTCTCTGAGCTGAGCTGTATTGAGGAGAGATCTAGCACAAGGGCTGTTCTATGCAAAACGAGATCATGTGATTTTTCCAGCCAATGACAACCATACACATCACAGTCATGACGTCGCACACCCAGCTCACCCTGCTCTATACTCTTAGCTGATTTGCTGGCCGCCAAAATGACAGGAAGCGCCGATTCTCACCTAAATTATCGCGTGATCGGAAATTTCTGATCAACCTAAAAAACCGTGCCGATTTCAACTTTGTCGATTATAATCGCTCATCCCTAATCTTGATCCATTGACATACAGTCATGCGGCTCATCTGGGGATGGGAGAAAATTAGGAAAGGGGGTGCCCATGCTACCTTCACCCCCAACTCTAGAGGCAACAAAGTGGCTGAGTACAATACTGAATTGTGACATTATCAGGCATAAATAAAACACACTGTAGCTGTAACTTTAAGGGCCACATGTATGAAAACTGTTTAGGTCTAAAACTCACTTTGTTGCCCATAGCAAACAATCAGAGCTACCCTTTCATTTAATATACTTCTCTGGAAGAACGAGAGGGGCGCTCTGATTGGTTTCTATGGGCAACAAAGTGAGTTTTAGACTTAGACAGTTTTCATACATGTGGCCCTTAATGTCTAACAGCAGAAAGATGTTTTGGTTAAACATGGGAAATTATTGCAGAAAATCTCATTTCAGAAACAGTCACTGTTCAAGAAAATCTCTACACTTTTTTCAAGCATGGTCTGTATTGTCTGTATTGCACTGACAGCCCTTACATAAGATGTAACCCCCTTTGCGACTGGGTCTAGTCTGGCTGAATAGTAAGCTACTGGCTGTTGTTGGTCTGGCCTAAATTGTGTCAAAACTGAAACCTGCAGTTTCTGTACAATACAGCTTGAAAGGTTAATAATACCTAGAGCAGGAGAGGACAAAATAGTTAATCTCAACGTATAAAATTCGTTAAAAATTAGTCAATAGTTTCAAAGGGGCTGCATCACATCGGTTGCAACAAAGGCATTGTGAACCCACAGTCTACAATAAAATACCAATCCAAAAAAAAAGTTCTGATGGAAGCTATTGAGTTGGGAATAGCAACGTTTTTTGTCGCCTTTTTCCTCTCTGTAGTGAGATGCCTCACCCCCTGTGAAATGCAATGTTCCAAAAACACCACTGTTGTACAACATAATTGCAACTTCTTCTTTAAGGCCTTACAACTCTAATTTATTGTCTATGCATTGTAAAATCACTGTGTCTAGAGACACATTCTGCTAACAGTTGTGGCATGGCTGCTGTGAACATGCTAGGGGAATGTTGTGCACCTTGGGGCAAAACTACCTTTACTATTTCATGGGCTATAATGACTATAATAATGTGTTACATAGAGACACGTTTCCATGATTACCCCTTTGTCTAAAAATTCATGAGAGATTGCATCCATTTGAGTTATACGAGGGTACTTAGGTTTCTTTGGCGAGTACTCAGGGGTTAATGAGGAAATGAACTGGATTGTGGTTACAGACTGCTAACATAAAAAAAAATTCAATTCAATGATGTAGGTTATCCCTTTATGATATGTTAGATTCCTATTTGGATAGTCTAAGTCAATAACATTATACTTACTCACATCTTGTAATGGCAACCTTAACCCTCATGCTGTGCATACCTTTAAAGTCTTTAATAAAAGTACAGATGATTTACAATGACTCTGAATAGCCCTAAAAATCTTTTGTTTGTTTTCATCTTGTCCATTCCTCTTGGAGCACCCGCCCTGATAAGAACGACCCCAAATTGAAGACTTTCCCTATTCTATTCTGTCCCTGCTTCACTAGTACATCATGTAAGAGATGGATCTAAAAGGTTTGTTCTGCTATTCTAAGTATTACTACAACAGGGGTTAGTTTTGCAATTGCATTTTGGCTTCTATTCCCATGTGTGTGGTTTAACCAGTCAAACAAACAACATAATACTTTCTTACTTAGGACTGAAGCAAACTTGTTATCGAAATGTTCTTTTATGGAGCTTACTGTACCATCCATAACTGCTTCTATGGATTGTTGTTTGATATCCTCTATACTCTGAGACTCCACATCTGATGATGTGTCAATGACATACTCAGTCTTTGTAGAAGAGAGCTGGGAACAAAAACTTATTGCTTGTCAGTATCTTAAAATCTGATCATTTAAAACCTGCTCTACAAGTAGAGATGGGCGAATTTCCCGAAATTCGGTTCGTTCACATCGCCGAATTTCTTGGCAAAAAATAACTTCGTTCCGAATTACTTCAGGACGAATCACGTTAAAAAACAGCTATTTCCAGGCTGCACAGAGCCTGCAGGGTGCTGTAGAACGTTGTGCCATGCTTAAAAATGCAGAGGGAGCTTGGTTTGGTCTTCTTATAATGTTGTGTTTTAGAAATGACACGCAGATGACTGCCCCCCGCTCTTAGAATCGCTTCACTCAAAAAATTCCCTGGGCACTTAAGAGGGCCAAAACTGACCAAAAAAACTGAAGGGGGAATGTAGCCTGATAAAGTCATGGCAGCGACAGCTGGAAAAAAACAAGCTGAGGGCTCAAGTGGCAACATCAGTGACAGAGTGTGGAGGTCACGGCGGCAGCCACAGCAGCATGAGGTCAAAACAGTGGCACAATGATATTCTGGAGGTGGCAAAAAACAGGAGTAGGCCAAAGAGTGGCACAATGGACACAGTGTGTAGGTTACGGCAGCAGCCAAACCCAGCAGAATGAGGTCAGACAGTGGCACAATGACATTCTGGAGGTGGCAAAACAGTAGTAGGCCACAGAGTGGCACAATGACAGAGAGTGAAGGTGACGGCGGCAGGAGCAACAGCATGAGGTCAGAGAGTGGCACAATGACAAACTGTGGGTGGCACAGCAGCAGACACCCCAGCAGCATGAGGTCAGACTGTGGCACAATGACACGTTTGTGTAGGTCACGGCAGCAGCCACAGCAGCAGCATGAGGTCAGACAGTGGCACAATGACACAGTTGTAGGTCACGGCAGCAGCCACAGCAGCAGCATGAGGTCAGACATGGCACAATGACATTTTTGGAGGTGGCAAAAACAGGAGTAGGCCACAGAGTGGGACAATGACACAGTTTTGGAGGTCACGGCAGCAGCCAAAAGCAGCAGCATGAGGGTCAGACAGGTGGCACAATGACATTTCTGGAGGTGGCAAAAACAGGAATAGGCAACAAGTGGCACAATGAAACATTGTCTAGGTCACGGCAGCAGCCACAGCAGCAGATGAGGTCAGAAAGTGGCACAATCAAAATTCTGGAGGTGGCAAAACTGGATTAGGCCACAGAGTGGCACAATGACAGAGAGGGGGGAGGTGACGGCGGCAGGGGGCAACAGCATGAGGTCAGAGAGTGGCACAATGACACAGTGTGGAGGTATGGCAGCAGCCACAGCAGCAGAATGAGGTCAGACAGTGGCTCATTGACAGAGTGTGGAGGTGGTTGGCAATACCAGTCCCTGGTAAAGATGGTTGGTGGCAGATGGAGAAACTGTCAGCAGATGTGTGGCATCAGGCGGGTGGCGGCATCAGAATAGTGGCTGAGGCAGGTAGTTTGAACCCAGACTCATTTCTCACAGTTTGGGTGAGGCGTCATGGCTGATGTAGTCTGACGCCTAAGGCATTGGGTGTGGAAATCCGGGCCGATCCACGCCCGATTCATCTTTACAAAGGTCAGTCGTTCCACATGTCCCGTGGACAAGCGGGTGCTCCTTGGGCTAACAATGGCCCCGCCGCACTGAACACCCGTTCTGATGCCACACTACTGGCCGGGCAGGACAGCTTCTCCACTGCAAACTCGGCAAGTTGCGGCCACACATCCAGTTCGGCTGCCCAGTAGTCCAGCGGAACTTCTAACTGGGGTGGCAGAGTGCTTCCCAAGTAGGCCACACTGTTGGTTCAGGGTCTGCTCCAGGTCCTGCTGCTGCTGTGCTGGCGACTGCCCCCCTCACTAGGCGGGTGAAGGAAGCTGCTAAATCAGTGACTCAGACTTAGGTTGCTGCTGATGGACTGGTACTGCTCCGACCCCCCCACCTTCCCCGGCACCCCGCGGCAGTAGTACGTGAGCGCTGAAGAACCCCCGGTTTCAGACCTGTCAGATGAGGGACGTTTGCCGCACATAGGCAGCGGCCAACTGACTATGGAGGATTTCCCTATAGTATTTGAGTTTGTCCTCCCTCTAAATAGCTGGGAAAAAGGCTCCCATTTTGGACCGGTAGCGAGGGTCCAATAGGGTGGAGAGCCAGAAGTCATCCCTCTGCCGGATGCTGACTATTCGGCTGTCACTAGCCAGGAAAATCAACATGCTGCGGGCCATCTGCACAAGGCTCCCTGCCTCCATCTCCACTGTAATACTGCCATGGTGTTTTGCGGGTCATTTTGCCTCGTCTTCCCTCACTTCCATCTACCTCCTCCAGCTGCTCCTGCTCCTCCTCTTTGTCACCTGGGTAGAAAATCCATCATTTCACCAGACAATGCTTCTGCTCCAATGTCCTCCTCCTCCATTTCAGTCCCCACCGGACTTATCATGTGGCCGCGAGGACGTAGTCGCCACGTCTCCAGTCCCCTGCCCAGACAGATTTTTTCAGCATCTGTTTCCAGACATGAAGCAGTGGAATGACGTTATTCATCCCGTAGTCCGGGGCGACTGACAAATAACGTCGCCCCCTCGGAATTGCCTAAAACAAACGGCAGGTGTCACGCATGAGTGCCACTGGCTGACATAAAATTTTTCCCCCACAGGGAGTACTTCTGTCTGCCTGGATCATCAAAAAATCGTTAATGGCCTTTCTCTTTTTCATACAGTCGGTCCAACTGTGCAGGTGGAATTCCAACGGGTGGAAACATCGCATATCAGAGTGTTTTGGGGGGAGGCCGTTCGCCGCTGCAACTCAAGGAGGGTTTTTCCTGGCTTTGTAGGAATGGAGAAGTGCATGCACAGTTTCCTGGCCATTTCAAAAATCTTCTGAAGATCGGTGGAAAGACTTCAAAAAACTTTTCACAACCAGATTGAACACATGCGCCATGCAGGGCGCATGGAAACCATCCTCCTTGTGCAGGCGGGACACCTTTGTTACTCCCATTGTCCGTCACCATGGTTCCAATTTGCAGTTGGCGCGGAGTAAGCCACACATCGATTTCTTGCTGCATGACGCGGAGCAGTTCCCCCCCTGTGTGACTTCGTTCGCCGAGGCAAGCAGGTGTAGAACTGCGTGACACCGCTGTGCCCTACACAGTGGTATGATGGAGTAGTACTTGGGGAGGCTGAGATGGTGGTGGTGGTGGGGAGCGGACATTGGCGCAGGGGCCGCAGTTTGACAACATGGAGGAGGGGAAAAACGGCGTTCCTGTCCCAAGTTTTTTGGTGTTGCTTGGGCCGGAAGCACATTCACCCAGTGGGCCCTAAAGGACAGTACTGGCCCTGACCATAGTTACAGCTCCAGACGTCCACATTGCCATGCACCTTGGAACAAACCGATAAGCTCAAGGACGGGGCCCCCCTTCTGTTCTACATATTTATGAAGTGCTGGTAAATGCCTTTTTTGGGAAAAGAAAATTACGGCTTGGAACTCTCCATCTCGGCTCGGCACAAGCCATTAGTTCTCTGAATGGGGCAGAGTCCACCATTTGGAAAGGGAGGGACTGCAGCACCAACAACTTGGACAGGGAGTACGGTCAGCTGCTGCACCTTAGGATGGTTTGGACGCATACTGTTGTCTATTTGCAATCGCCTCGCTGAACGACTGTGGCGCCATGAGTAGCGAGGAGCCCGGAGCATCTGGGAGCGGGAAGATGATTGTCAAAAAGAAACAAGCTCCTTCTGCAGAGGTGATGGAGCCTTGACTGGCTACAAATGGATGCGTGCCACTGGGCGCTGCTGCTGTGGCGGCCAGGGTGGACCACCACATCTGAGCCACGTTTTCCCAGGCCACCGGATGGTGACGCTGCATGTGTTGACGCAGGGCCGTGGTGCCAAGTTAGCTCCCTCGCCACGCTTCACTTTCTGCCTACAGATTCTACATATACCCATATTCGGCTCCTCCCGGGGTCTTAGCAAAGAACTGCCACACCGCCCAGCATCGGATTTTACCGCCACCGCTCCGCACAGAGTTACTTCTGCCGCCGCTTGCCTTTGCTGAGCCCTGTTTACGCTACCTTCTTGGACCTGCGAAACAGGTTTTTTACCCAGTGGCCGCTTGGCTCCCGACCTCACACTGCTGTATCCTGCGACTCACGGCCACGCGACTCACTTGCTGGCTGCGCCGCTGCCTGACGCGCAAGCTGACGCCCTCTTCTCCTGACGATGATGAGCCCTTGCCTCACCCGGCTCCCAAGTGCGGTTGGCAACATCATCATCTATTTGTGTTTCATCGTCACTGCTGTCCTCATCACGGTCTTGGTATGCAGAGGCTGACCCCTCACACATGAACCCCCCATGCCACTCTCCCATCTATACTTTGCCGCCTACTGCAAGAAGCAGGGGATTATTGGCCCCATTCTTCCGCTGCCAAGTAGCTGCTGACTGCCCTCCTCAAATTGTTCATCCTCGCTATATAGTGGCGTGAGCCCAGACCAAAATAGTAGATCTCCGGCTGAGGGAACCGGATGGGACAGAGGCGGGTTGAGGACAGGTGAGGGCCGCTGACCCGCTCCCCCCGGGCCATGCCAATAAAGGGTTGTGTCTGACGTTCCCACCGACTCTTGACTGGGGTTGTCAGATGTCATCTGGGAGGAAGTGGATGACCTAGTCAACCCAAACAAGAACCCTTGGGTTGCTGAAAAAACACCGGCCGCTAGATGACAGCGGCAGTTGTGGGCCTCACCCAGTTGACCCCTTTTTGTGACGTCCCCTTGCTGTGCTGGCGACCTGGGCCTGGAATGTTTGTGCTTCTGCCACTCGCAGGTGAAGAGCCTGCCACCTTCTGTCTGACATACTGTTTGTTCTAAATGTACAGACACTGTTTGATGAAGATATCTGTATATGATATATACACACCCTGTATTTGACTCCAAATGAACCCACTAAGAAGCTTGGGTAAACCTTGGATATAAATTGCGCTCCACAAATGGGCAGGAAAAATTGACTTGTATGTGCCGTTTAAAAACTCTGTTTTTACTGAATGTAAAAGCACAAACAGGCTTAATTAACCTCGGAAATGAATTATGCTAAAAGAATTTCTTCTGGGCGGTGAAAAACAAAGTTTCTTTTTAAAGAGTACAACTGCAGAACAACGCTTAATTTAACCCCTGGATGTAAAAATTGCGCAAAAGAAATTGAGCAGCCAAAATGAAGTGGTATTTGTATTGTAAAAACGCTGTTTCTTTAAATGAATACAACAGGAACAGGCTTAGATTCCCCTTGGATATTCAATGTGCTGTGAGCAGATAGCATTAAAATGTATATGCAGCAGCAGTGGACGCACACTGGACTTCAGATCCAATTCCCCAAAAAATCAGAAATAGAACATTAAGAGAAGCAGTCTCTGAGACAAGCTGAGACACCCCACAAAAATCGCTGTAAAAAAAATCAGTTCTTCAGCAAGAGCTAATCACATCAGCCGCCGGCGGCACCCTTTCCCTGATCAGTAAAAGTGAGAGGAGTGTGAGTCCCCGCGCGCGCCCGGGCTTATATAGTGCGGTTTACGTCACAGAATCCCGCCGGTCTCTGATTGGCTTCATCTATGCACATGTCATGCAGGCTATGCCCTTCTTCCTCCCAGAGTGCTTTGCCCCATGTAAACGCCATGTGCTCGCAGCCAATTTATCAATCAAAAGCACACTTCCCTTCACCGAAGTTTCCCAAAACTTTCGACTTCGTTCAGAACAGAAGTTTTCCTGAAATTCTAAAAAAAATTCCATTCGTTAGAAGCAAATCGCCCATCGCTATCGACAACATATCAACCATACCTGTAGGAGTAATTTGCATATTTAATATTGCCAATGACAGGCAATAGACCTATCTATTGTCTTCTTCAATTTGTTCTTCAGAACTCCATTATGTCACAAAAACATGGACCATTATTATTTTATCACTATTTGAGAACATCAGGGTTCCCTGCAGGAAACATCTCTAGCCACTTAGTAAATATATCAATTTTGAGCAATGGATCCTGAATGGTTGATTTTCATTTTATAACTTAATAACACACTTATATTACTACATGTCCAGTAATTTATGCTTTGCAAGGTCCATGGATTTATTATACATAAAATTCAGCTTTTTGTGTGTGTATTGATTTCCAATACAGATCTTGTAATAAATTCTGCAAGAAGTTGATCTTAAATAAATATATATTTTCTTTTTAACAATGCATATAGTTGTTTTAAGATGTTATTGCTCATTTAAGTTTTAATTTATGTATGTATGTATGTATGTATTATGTGTTAAAACTACAAACAAGATCATTTGTTTCTGATACAATCTTTGTTCCTTTTTCAAATAGTTTTTTTCTCATTCAAAGTTTTATTAATTTTCACTATAATACAAGAACAATGCAATGACAAAAGAGTGATATCATATTGCATCTGACATGGGTAACAAAAACATCGAGTTCACAGAGCAAGAATACCGGTAGTGGAAAAACAATTATTAAGTAAACCAATATGGTATGTGTGGTAATAAACCAGTCTACACTGTAGATGTACTCCACAAACCGGTGGAGGTGTAAAAACATCTTAAAAGAACTAATGCACAGAACCATATTGTTTTCTCCATAGTAACAAAGGAACGAAAAGAAAAGGACAACACACAAAACAAAAAACAAAACAAACAAAAAAGGGGGGGTGGGGGGGAGGGAAGGGGAAACTCCTCTCTCAACAAGGCCAAACCCCCACTCCTCACTCTTCCCTTCCCGAATGCCGCTCAAACTCCACTCCCAGCAAGTCCACATGTGATCCAGGATATGGGAGAAGGGAATGAATGCAAAAGGGCACAATAAGCCTAAATAGTCAGAGCACAAAATTCCGGTGATGCTTGATAAAGCACCCAAGGGGCCCAGGTACGGATAAACTTAGCTATATTGGTTTCTGACTTTGCGACTATCTCCTCCACAAATAGTTTATATATATATATATATATATATATATATATATATATATATATATATTGTGATGACTCACATGCGTCCGGACGCCATCTTGGACCGTCCTGGGGGTACTTCTGCTCACGGATCGCCGTCCGGGGTAGGACAGTATTGGCACGCTGACACCAGGCTTCTGTTTTAAACTGGTCTCCACCAGTTTTATTGAGGCATAAGAATAAAGGTACAGCAAAACAAAACACAAATAAACATCTAGGCCGTCTGGCCACTAACTATACATTTAGAGACACCCTCTCTACCGTAGTCTGGATCTAATATCCAGCACCACCAAAACACGTACTCTCAAGTCCAGTACACGGTACAGGCTTCCCTCAAGCCTCCAGGGGGCCAGAGCTCTCACTAGCTCCACTACTGCTCCAGTGCCAGGTAGCAGGCCACGCCCCCGATCACTTGGAGAGACAGGCTTTTTATAGCCAACCAGAGACTGGCCAAAAACCAGACATGGAACCTGGAGACCTGGGACGCGGGAACAGCCACCCACCCATCTGCAGCTGTTCCGGGGAAGCCAACCCATAATGGCTGGACATCAGCCATGCTATATACAGCTGTCAGCAACCTAGTGTTGCTGACAGATAATAATTGGCTCCCCCCACCAAGCCCAGGCTCTTGGTGGCACGTCTCTACCAGGACGACTCCACTTAGTGGCAAAGACAGGCAACTACCTGTTGTCACTTTGTCACACATCCCTCCCCTCTGATAAAGCCCGTAGGGATTTCTCACATGACCCAGGCTCCCTCCGGTGTCAAAGCTCCTATTTTGGGGCAACTTTTTCCCTACAACTTCAGGGGCAGAGATAACACTTTCCATGCACAGCTCAGCTGTGGGCTCACACCATGCACTCCTCCCCCACTGAGCAACTGACAGGTCATAGCCACTTACAACCAGTGGCATAACACATGCACACTCTGCAACAATGTCACCTCCTTCACCCCGTATGCCGACATTCACAGGGCTATTCCTGACAACCTCACCAGAGGCAGTAATGACATCACCCCTCTCAGGGTCACTATCCACTATGGCCGCTAGGGGCGCCCCTAAGCCCCAACCTGCTACCTCTTTGACTGCAGGATTACATGAGACCACAACTTCTCTTCAACCCACGGTCTCTGGCCCTCACTGATTATCTCCTGACCCTGAAGCTTCATCTCTTGGCTACTAGCTGTCACCTGCTTTATCTCAGTGACAACTTCTGCTGCACTAGGACTCACTGAAGCCCCCATAACAAGCATGCTAGTAATTTCAGGGTTCCCACTGCCAACCTCATCACTGATGTCAGGTTTTATCCAATCAGACTGGGCAGACAAAACGCCTCTCCTAAACCGCTGTTCAGACATTACTGCACGGGCCCCTTCATTAATGTCTGGTGACATATTCCCCTGTGCACACGTCTCACTGGCGCTTTCTAGCAGCGGATCTTCTGCAGCAACGTGTGGAGATGTTTCCTGCACATCCCCTGTCACTGTCTCTAAGGGAGAGTACTCAACCTCTTTACCCTCGAGGATCCAAATACTCTCACCTGCCCCTCACTGGCGCCTGAGCAAACCCTCTTTTTTTCTGGGTCCAGCAGTTCACTACCATCACTGCAATCCTTATGACCACTGCAGTAAAAGCTACTGAAAATACAGCAAGCCTTGGAGAAAGTTACCTTAGCTGCACTACAGGTCCCAGCATGACCATTCTCATTCCCTGCAGTGTCACAATCTGGATTTTTTTTCATAGATCCCCTTCTCTGTAATACACTGATCAGGGCTGTACCCAAAATCTGCCTTGGCACACGTTTTCATTGCACAAGTTTTTTCATCATTCTCCTCTGCATAATCAGCAGCATCCTTACACTGAGGCACTGACACATTGTCGTGTCCATTCCCACACTGAAACAGAGACTCTTCACAGAATGGTTTTTCCCCATGGTCAATAACCACCCCGCTCATACTCCTAATCTCATACATGGTAGCAGAGCCCTCACACACAGCAGCAGAGCAATCACCTTCCTGGGAAGCTGTTTCTCTATCAGGCAACACACTTGCAGAGTTCCCATTAAACCAGGCAAACATCTCTCTGGGACCAACAGGAGCAGAACCTAACTGCTGGCTATCCATCACAGGACACACATCACCTGTGCTACTTGGGCTGCACTCCCCTATGACCTCTAGGGGCGCACTAGAGCTTATTCCCTCTGCTAGCACATTATTCATACCACAGTTCATAACCAAGTCACCAATCCCCTCAGGAAATGCAGCCTGGGAGACACTGAGTCCACAGTCCAGAGTCCTGCTGCTCTCAGCACTCTTTACCTGCTCAGGCATCATGTCTGGGCTTCTGCATGGTCCACCCTGGTTGTCACACAATCCATGCCTGGCAGTCCCCACACAGGTGTCACCCGCAATACACCCCACTGGAGCAGTCTTACCGGGTCCATGATGGATCTGCACACCGGGTATGGCCTGTGGGAGCAGTCTGGACTTCTCCTGCTGACTGTCCATGTCAGCCATGGGTGGGGCTGCATTCACCTTGAGCTCCAGGGCTTGCAGCTGCAACCTCTCTGGCCTCCTCCTGAGAGGGCAGTCAGGAGCACAACTCTCCACTCTGTGGCACCTCCAACATGGCTCCCTCTGCTGGGCGGTGGTAGCAGGCTCCTGCTCCTGCAGGTGGTTGCCCTTGGTAACAGCAGCATCCATCTTGCTCTGCAGCTCCACCTGTTCCGAAGTTAACCCCTTCTTGGATGGACGATACGGCCTCCTCGCCACGGGACATCCTCTCATGCACATGTCCACCTGCAGGCATCCATTGCACCAGTCAGGTTGGTGAATTTTGGCAGCCGTCTTTTCCATCTTTGGCTCGGCCTCTCCAGACACCACAGCAGCTTGGAACCCATTGGCAATCGCTTTTATTGCCTCATGCTCTGCTTCAAACTGCGCCCGCAGCTGTTTATTAAACTCTTGCTGCTTAGCAGTAACCTGCATCAACTGAGCAAGCAGATCCTCCATGCCAAACAAAATTTTTCAGGTAGCAGTAACACAGTCTCTTTAGACAATAAAGGCTGGTGCGGTTGTGTCTCTTCTTAGACAAACCTTTGCTCACACAGGCACATTCAGCAGTCCTATGTAAATTGCAGCAGTCCTATTACTTTTCAATATCTTCCTGCATGACTTTGTGCACACATCAGATACTGCCCAACTTTACGCACTGTACCAATCTTGCCGGCTAGTGCCAATAATGCCCACGGCATCCTCCACCATATGTGACGACTCACATGCATCCGGACGCCATCTTGGACCGTCCTGGGGGTACTTCTGCTCACGGATCGCTGTCCGGGGTAGGACAGTATTTGGGACGCTGAACCAGCTTTTTTTTTA
>JAODAL010022743.1:0-64089 GCA_025379985.1 Phyllomedusa bahiana
GCACTACAGACTATGATTGCAGCACCTAATGACATAGCAGTTTTGAAAACCCAACAAACGGCCCCCCCCAAACCCTGGCCAACACCATGGCAGTCCCAAACCCCCACGGGTGATCTGCCCCGGGGCACTAAAACAAGTGCCCAGCTTCTGTGGTGCAAACCCCCCAGAGCAATGGAAGCCCCACATATCCCCCCCAAATAACTTCTCAAGACAGAGAAAAAGCAAGGCCTTACAGCATCGGTATTTCCCAAACTTCATTGACAAGGAAGCCCTCACCCGCCTCCACTGCCGTCACCACAAAACGCCCCCACATCGTTTGGGGCCAAAAACCAAAAGACCACCATTTTTGCGGTCCCCAACCTGCCCATGTAAACCCCGGGTTTAAACGATTTCTTGAAACCCACCCAAGCTGAAATGTTTGAAACACACAAGAAATTTCACGAACGAACTTGGCCAATTTAAAGATGTCAGCAAAACAAACCACCAAAAGAACGGGAGAAAAACCAGACACAACCTTTAGCTGGAAAACCACTGTTTCCTCCCAAGGAACCCCAAAGAAATTAGGAAACAATCAAAAAGTCTGCTCATCACCAAAAAGCCCCAAAGAGACCATAGTAAACAAAGGAACTTTTGGGATAAAACAAAACCCACCAAACCCTTTTCCCTTATCTCCATCAAGTCCCCCTTACTCATTTTTTGGGGAAAACCAGGAATTAACAAAGGAGATGCAAAATATTTGCCCTCCAGCTCAGTGCCCCCCACATCAGCCGTTTCCCCCGGGGTTTCCCCCAAATGCACTCCTTCCACCCCCCCATTTTTTCCCACCAAAGAAAAAGAAATGGAAAAACCCCAAAAACCACATCAAAAAAAGAAAACCCATCTTGATGAAGGAAAAAACCAAAAAGGGAATTGACGGGCCAATGGGACTTTTTAGAAAGGTTTTTTTCCCCAGCAAAGATGGCAAATCCGGAAGGGGGAGTTGAGGATACCCCGGAAAAAGGTTTGACCTAAAACATTTGAAAGGGCCACTCAACGAACTCATTCTGATACTGCCCATGTTTAGCATGTTCCCCCCAAAGGGTGAACATGCCGAAATTTTTTCCATTTTCCTCAGTTGTAAACAGGGCCCAAACCCTTTGTGTTCATATTGCATTTTTAACATGTTTTTTTTTTCAGGTTTTTTTTACTAAAATCTAAAAGACATTTTTTTTTAAAAAAGGGAAAAACCCCCAGGGAATTTCAAACGGGGATGTGCTGTTCTCCCCCCCGTTATTGTTAATTTTTTCAACTGTTTAAAATTAATTTCAAACCTTTTCCCACCATTCCCTTTAAATTTTGTATTTTGCTTTCCTGCCCCTCTGCTGACCAGAAAATTTTCATATGCTCCCTCGTCTTTGTTTGTAAATTTTTTATGAGTGTGTTTTTTTAAGCTTTTGCTGATCACTTTCTTTTAGTTATTTTCATTTAATGGACTGGCACACATCTTTTGGTTTGCAAAGCTAAAATTTGTACCACAGACTGCAGCAAAACAGCAGAGACAAAAAAAACACAACATGCACAAAACAACAAAAACACCAACAACAAACAGCACACCCAAAGGTTAACTACACAGAATAACCACAGTCCTGTATCATGATCCAAAGGGAATAAACAACATTCTTTCATCCCACGTGTTACTTTCTACTAACTGAGCCTCTTGGTCCTGTCTGCCCACATTCGGATACGAAGGGAAATCCCCCAGTCACTTCATCCCCCACCATTACCCCTTCTTTTCCCTCTTTGGGGGGACAGAGCACTGAATTCACCTCACAATAATACAAAACAAAAAAAAGAAGACCCGATAGGGGTAAATGTATTAGAAAACATAAATGGGTTTCCTTGAAACCCCAACCCCACTCCTTCAGCGATTTCTTGCGGAAAGACGCTCACCAGCGGAATTTAAAGGGTCCAGGACGACCCTGTAAATGATATATTCTGTAACATGTAATGCATTGCTGGTCATTGTAGCCTGATGCACTCACCCTGACAGCTTGATGTGGTCTGAGCCGCTCATGTCACATTGATATATGTGTGTTTAGTTATCTCTCACAGCCTCTCTTGAATCTATCAATGTAAATGAATATGGCCGCTCTCTTTAAAGCTACAATGATGGCGCCCGATTGCTCTGTGGAGATAATAATCAGTATTATAACCCTCTAGTGCCGGGGTCTTATGGAAGGATTGAACATTTCTATAAAGCTGTTAAGAAATACGGAATAAAAGAGACGTTTTACTGCATTGATTAAACCAGCAAGAAGCTTCTACATTGAAAAGAAGGGGAAAAGATTTTTGTAAAACAAGGGCTAGTTCCTGATACTGGTGCACAGTGGCCGGCGGATCTTTTTCAGCATGACTGAGCATTAAGGGTTAATAATGGTGAAATAAAATACATTTTTTTTGATAGATTTTTCCCTCGCATTATGCCTGGTGTCGCCGAGAGACAGGACGGGTCCATCTGGTGCTGGAACCAGTGTCGGACTGGGGTGCCTAGGGGCCCCCATGGGACTATTAGGGGGCCCCATTTTTAGCAGTTTCTGGGCCCACCCTACAGCTACTGTAAATGATGGTACATGGCTCCTATATGCTGCCTCTTGCTTATTGCCTCTTTTTCTCTACATTACTGCCCTTTTCCCAAAGGGGGGATAACAGTTTAAAAACAACCCGGCTCCCCTGCTCATCTCTAATACTAGGGATTTCTTACAGATGCTTTATGGGAGTGTGAACAAAAGCATCAACTAAACTTCATCTAAGCTATTACATATATTAGACACTTTTTGCACGTGCCACAAAGGGGTTTTGGGTTCACGCAAAGGACATTGAGCTCAAAAGGGGGAAGGCTCGAAAAGAACACTGCCAAGAGATAAGTAAGTGTCCTAATATGCAGCAAGTGTATCACATAGCGGGAGCCACTGTGATCAATTAGTATCAGGCAGGATTAGTGTCTCTATGTAAATGAGGGATGATATCCAGACGCCACAACATGCTAAATCACATTGATCAGGACAAGGCGCTGTTGTGTCTCTTTGCTTGTGGTGTCAGCTGTGAGTGATCTGATGATGAAGTCTATGGGACACAGTGGGTGTTTTGGGTTTTTTTTTTGTCGTGGGTTTGGCTCATTTTGAATCTACACTGGCTACAGGTTATTGGGAACTTCCACTATTATTAATGCTAAATGTTAGTGTAAAATGCACTAAATATTTTGGAGATCCTGTAGCTCCACCCCCTTAAAGAGCTCCTCCCACTACTTGAGTTCTATAAATGGCAGCAATTGCTATTACAAGAAACGCAATAATGTGCCACAATGTAACGTTGTTTAGTTTTCATTATTGCCTTTATAGCCTTAGTCAGGGAGCCTCCTCACTTCCCTATTCATTCAAGTAGTAAACACACTCAAGGCTTAATTAAATATGCAAAAGTTCACTCTTTACTTGTATCTAATTGACGTATGCCGTATTACATCTAGACCACATGGTCCAAGTACAGTCCTTTATCGTCATATAGAATAAGAAATGAAGGCAATACTTAGCTGCATGAGCTTAAACATTCATTTTTACGAAATCCAGCAGCAGAGCTGACTAAATGGTGCGTCCACACTCCAGTGGACGCTGGAGCTGTGATTGTCGTGTCTCTAATTCTCCCAATGGTTCTATTCACAGTAGAAATCTTTTCAGGAGTGGTATCTATAGAGGGAACCGTGTCTATAACTGAAGCAGTGTCAGCCCCAAGTGATCAGAGTGAATGTGATGCATGCTGGAGGCTCCTCTATAACGTGCTGGATGCTGGAGGCTCCTCTATAATGTGCTGGATGCTGAAGGCTCCTCTATAATGTGCTGGATGCCGAAGGCTCCTCTATAATGTGCTGGATACTAGAGGCTCCTCTATAATGTGCTGGGTGCTAGAGGCTCCTCTATAATGGGCTGGATGCTGGAGACTCCTCTATACTGCGCTGGATGCTGGAGGCTCCTCTATAATGTACTGGATGCTGGAGGCTCCTCTATAATGTCCTGGGTCCTGGAGTCTCCTCTATAATGTGCTGGATGCTGGAGACTCCTCTATAAGGTAATGGATGCTGGAGGCTCTTCCATAATGTTCTCGATGCTGGAGGCTCCTCTATAATGTGCAGGATGCTAGAGGCTTCTCTGTAATGTGCAGGATGCTGGAGGCATTTCTATAATGTGATGGATGCCGAAGGCTCCTCTATAATGTGCTGGATGCTGGCGGCTCCTCTATAATGTGCTGGATACAGGAGGCTCTTCTATAATGTGTTGGATGCTAGAGGTTACTCTATGATGTGCTGGATGCTGGAGGCTTTTCTGTAATGTGGTGGATGCTGGGGGCTCCTCTATAATGTGCTGGATGCTGGAGGCTCCTCTATAATGTGATGAATGCTGGAGGCTACTCTATAACATGCAGGATGTGAGAGGCTCCTCTATAATGTGCTGGGTGCTGGAGGCTCCTCTATAATGTGCTGGATGCTGGGGGCTCCTCTATAATGTGCTGGATCCTGGAGGCTCCTGTATAATGTGCTGGATGCTCCTCTGTCATGTGCTGGATGATGGAGGCTCCTCTATAATGTGCTGGATGCTGGGGGCTCCTCTATAATGTGCTGGATGCTGGAGGCTCCTCTATAATGTGCTGGATGCTCCTCTGTCATGTGCTGGATGATGGAGGCTCCTCTATAACATACTGGATGCTGGAGGCTCCTCTATAACATACTGGATGCTGGAGGCTCCTCTATAATGTGCTGGATGCTGGAGGCTCCTCTATAATGTGCTGGAGGCTCCTCTATAATGTGCTGGATGCTGGAGGCTCCTTCATAATGTGCTGGATGCTGGAGGCTCCTTCATAATGTGCTGGAGGCTACACTATAATGTGATGGATGCTGGAGGCTCCTTTATAATATGCTGGATGCTGGAGGCTCTTCTGACATGTGCTGGAGGCTCCTCTATAATGTGCTGGATGCTGGAGGCTTCTCTGTAATATGCTGGATGCAGGAGGCTCCTCTATAATGTGATGGGTATTAGATGTCATTTTAGCTCTGTTCTTACATCATCAGGGTCAGGTATAGAGTTAACGGGAGAGCTGGACAGGGAGTCACATGTGTGGTGAACTGGGTGCAGAGAAGGGGCAGAGGAAAAGGCTGGAGCAGAGGTAGCCATTGCTGAAGCTCTTGCTCTGGTCACGGCGGCCGTTATTCACATGAACCACACCTCTCATGCCTCTCCTGCTCTGGCTCCAGTGAAGAAGGGGTCTGCACTTCAGAGAGGATGGTGGTGGTTGTTGTTCCCCAGGGGCACACTCTGTGAATGGTCTCTCCCTCAACCTCCCTCATATGTTTAGATGGTGTGCAAGGTGCCCTTGATGTGCAGTGCAGAAATAAGCAGGCAGGAGACAAGGAGTTAACCATGGTAAAACATCTTAGGCCTCTTTACTTCAACCTGGCAAGAAGGTACAGCACATGGCATCGGACATCCTTTACAATGCAAACCCATCTTTTCCAGTTGCAGTCACTCTTTAGACTGAGGCAGGGCAATGTTCCTAAACCCAGTCCCTCGCTGAACTAACTCTTTCCTGCTATACTTCTATGCGGCCAGGAAAGATAAGGGGTTAAAGCCGACCTCTGCAGCTGTAGACACTGATACTCTGAAGGTGAATATCAGTGCAGAGACAAGCTCCCTTGGAGGGACCCATAATAACCCCATTCCTGGTGGGCAAAGACCCACTCCTTTCCAGAAAAGACCAGTTCCCCTGGAGAGACCCATAACTTTCAATGTACCTATGTTTTATAACCTTCTAATCTGACCCCACCCTGTGTTGTTATGTTTTCTCCCGCCAAAGCCTTGAATAGCTGCAAATAGTTACATTTCTGCAACACATCATGAACACATACAATTCACAGACATGCTCAGAAGCTACTGGCTGCACCCAGGGGAACAATAGGGGTCATTTCTAGAACCTTCTTAGTGCAAATATAGTAGAAAACAGTGCAAATAACAATACACATTATCAAACATTTTAACCCTATAGTAGTATACCGTACCACCTACTCCTGTATACTGCACGTGTATCATCAGCTCCTGATGCTGCTCCTGACAAACACCTGATGGTTCAAATGTATCGGCCTGGAGATTATTACCTTTTGGTTTAGTTACATAAATGTTATCACCGCCCAATTGTGCTTTTCATTTAGAGAGATTTTCAATAGAATTAAAAAATTCCATCTTTGTGCCGTACAAAAAAAAAACAAGAATTCAAATAGATCCCTAATAATTTTACTAAACTATCCCATCTGTCCAGCTATTAACTAAACCTAGTTTAGAGAGGCCTTTTCTTCTTGTCCGGAGAGTCCACAACATTCATTTGTGCTATATTTGGGCTTAAAGTGATTTATCTGTAACAATTTAACATTGAAAAGACATTTTGCTATTAATAAAGATAATTTTCCACCCAACCAAGAGGCTCATTCACATTAAACAGTGTTTTATCCTATTCAAACACAGAGACCTAATGTTCTGACTTATAAAGGGATCTTCAATACAAAGATTAGCTTACATCTAGGGACAGGAAATTGAAGACTTTTTTTTCAAATCCATTAGTCTTTTACCTTGGTCATGGCATAAGAGAGATGTTATCTGCTCTAGGTGCACACATTTTTATCCAGTTACATCCCTATCTCCCTTCCTGATTTGACAGAAAGCAGACAGTGACATCACCATGGTCGAAGCTCATTCTGTAAAACAGCAGTTACACAGGTCCCCATTAGAGATGGTGCACACCACACTAGGAAGCGAAGTCTAAGGAGCCCCTCGTTACTCACCAGAGCCTGCTGCTAGGCGGATTGGACTCAGCTATGAGGGACTCCCAGGTCACTACCCCTGATATGGCCACTTGCGATGACAGTCGAACTGCCCGGAATAGAAAAGCAGGAGCAGGTAGAGGTGCAGGTCTCAGGCAGGAGGTAGACTGGCGTGGCAGCATGTGCTACAGCAGGTAGAAGACAGACATGGTGGCAGGTACAACAGCAGGTACAGGAACCAAATGACAGCAACACATAGGTCAACTAACCCTGAGCACAGGAAAGAAGTTCCTTAATCCCCGGAGGTTGTCAGCCATGGGCCAAGCGATTTGGTACTATTCCTTTAAACTTGAGAGAGCCAATGCATGCATGCCCTATGAGGGAGGCACGTGCTTTGTTCACAGACAGGAATGGAGCTGGCATGTGGAGAGGGGAGTAGACAGTGGCGGGGTGTCCAGGCCGGCAGCGCCGACACGAGCACATCTGCAGTCCTGAGAGGGACCATGGTGTGCATCATGACAAGAATATTTATCTCTAAAAAGATTATCTGTAGAAAAAAGTTCCTTGTTTTCACTCCTGGGAGCATTTGTAGCTGTTTTCTAAAGATGAAATCTCCTGCACTTATGTCTTATCTAATTAGAGAAGGTAAATATGCTAATCACTGCTGTAGAACCACCCACAGCCTCACGAGATAGAGTGAATGAAAAGATGCTCATGACTATATTGCCAGGTAGAACAAATATAACTCACAAAGAAGAAGAAGCTTTGTTTAATTTATGCTTAGAGATTTTGTTATCAAAGCTGTGGATAAGAGCAGAGAGATCCTGATCCAGTGTTGAGATTATAATCCAGAAGCTGCGCCTCTCCTCCAGTATCAGAAACATTATATGAAGATAAAGGAGAAATTAAATGTATTGTTCCCATCAGCCCCTGCTGCACCAAAATTCTACCATTTACCACAGACCCAGAAGGGTTTGAAGATCCCTCCAGACAGACCAATCATACCAGGTGTGGATCTGATCCTGGGTGATGTGTCCCTCTATACTGACTGGTTTCTACCACATTATGTTGTGACCCCAGTTATTTCAGAGACTCTGATGCTGTGATTTTTGCCTTGTGAGGATGTAACATCTCCTTATTCTAATGTTCAGCATGATCCAGGACTCACAGCTACAACCTTCATTCTAATACAGGACCCAGGACTCACAGCTACAACCTTCATTCTAATACAGGACTCACAGCTACAACCTTCATTCTAATACAGGGTCCAGGACTCACAGCTACAACCTTCATTCTAATACAGGACTCACAGCTACAACCTTCATTCTAATACAGGGTCCAGGACTCACAGCTACAACCTTCATTCTAATACAGGACCCAGGACTCACAGCTACAACCTTCATTCTAATACAGGACTCACAGCTACAACCTTCATTCTAATACAGGACCCAGGACTCACAGCTACAACCTTCATTCTAATACAGGACCCAGGACTCACAGCTACAACCTTCATTCTAATACAGGACCCAGGACTCACAGCTACAACCTTCATTCTAAAACATGACCCAGGACTCACAGCTACAACCTTCATTCTAATACAGGATCCAGGACTCACAGCTACAACCTTCATTCTAATACAGGACTCACAGCTACAACCTTCATTCTAATACAGGACTCACAGCTACAACCTTCATTCCAATACAGGACTCACAGCTACAACCTTCATTCTAATACAGGACTCACAGCTACAACCTTCATTCTAATACAGGACCCAGGACTCACAGCTACAACCTTCATTCTAATACAGGATCCAGGACTCACAGCTACAACCTTCATTCTAATACAGGACCCAGGACTCACAGCTACAACCTTCATTCTAATACAGGATCCAGGACTCACAGCTACAACCTTCATTCTAATACAGGACCCAGGACTCACAGCTACAACCTTCATTCTAATACAGGACTCACAGCTACAACCTTCATTCTAATACAGGGTCCAGGACTCACAGCTACAACCTTCATTCTAATACAGGGTCCAGGACTCACAGCTACAACCTTCATTCTAATACAGGACTCACAGCTACAACCTTCATTCTAATACAGGACTCACAGCTACAACCTTCATTCTAATACAGGACTCACAGCTACAACCTTCATTCTAATACAGGGTCCAGGACTCACAGCTCCAACCTTCTATACAGGGTTTCCCGGACTCACAGATACAACCTTCATTCTAATACATGACTCACAGCTACAACCTTCATTCTAATACAGGACTCACAGCTACAACCTTCATTCTAATACAGGACTCACAGCTACAACCTTCATTCTAATACAGGACCCAGGACTCACAGCTACAACCTTCATTCTAATACAGGACCCAGGACTCACAGCTACAACCTTCATTCTAATACAGGACCCAGGACTCACAGCTACAACCTTCATTCTAATACAGGGTCCAGGACTCACAGCTACAACCTTCATTCTAATACAGGACCCAGGACTCACAGCTACAACCTTCATTCTAATACAGGACTCACAGCTACAACCTTCATTCTAATACAGGACCCAGGACTCACAGCTACAACCTTCATTCTAATACAGGACTCACAGCTACAACCTTCATTCTAATACAGGATCCAGGACTCACAGCTACAACCTTCATTCTAATACAGGAAACAGGACTCACAGCTACAACCTTCATTTCTAAATACAGGACTTTTACAGCTACAACCTTCATTCTAATACAGGACCCAGGACTCACAGCTACAACCTTCATTCTAATACAGGACTCACAGCTACAACCTTCATTCTAATACAGGACTCACAGCTACAACCTTCATTCTAATACAGGACCCAGGACTCACAGCTACAACCTTCATTCTAATACAGGACTCACAGCTACAACCTTCATTCTAATACAGGACCCAGGACTCACAGCTACAACCTTCATTCTAATACAGGATCCAGGACTCACAGCTACAACCTTCATTCTAATACAGGATCCAGGACTCACAGCTACAACCTTCATTCTAATACAGGGTCCAGGACTCACAGCTACAACCTTCATTCTAATACAGGACCCAGGACTCACAGCTACAACCTTCATTCTAATACAGGACCCAGGACTCACAGCTACAACCTTCATTCTAATACAGGGTCCAGGACTCACAGCTACAACCTTCATTCTAATACAGGGTCCAGGACTCACAGCTACAACCTTCATTCTAATACAGGACTCACAGCTACAACCTTCATTCTAATACAGGACTCACAGCTACAACCTTCATTCTAATACAGGACTCACAGCTACAACCTTCATTCTAATACAGGACCCAGGACTCACAGCTACAACCTTCATTCTAATACAGGGTCCAGGACTCACAGCTACAACCTTCATTCTAATACAGGACTCACAGCTACAACCTTCATTCTAATACAGGACTCACAGCTACAACCTTCATTCTAATACAGGACTCACAGCTACAACCTTCATTCTAATACAGGACCCAGGACTCACAGCTACAACCTTCATTCTAATACAGGACCCAGGACTCACAGCTACAACCTTCATTCTAATACAGGACCCAGGACTCACAGCTACAACCTTCATTCTAATACAGGGTCCAGGACTCACAGCTACAACCTTCATTCTAATACAGGACCCAGGACTCACAGCTACAACCTTCATTCTAATACAGGACTCACAGCTACAACCTTCATTCTAATACAGGACCCAGGACTCACAGCTACAACCTTCATTCTAATACAGGACTCACAGCTACAACCTTCATTCTAATACAGGACTCACAGCTACAACCTTCATTCTAATACAGGACTCACAGCTACAACCTTCATTCTAATACAGGACCCAGGACTCACAGCTACAACCTTCATTCTAATACAGGACTCACAGCTACAACCTTCATTCTAATACAGGACCCAGGACTCACAGCTACAACCTTCATTCTAATACAGGGTCCAGGACTCACAGCTACAACCTTCATTCTAATACAGGGTCCAGGACTCACAGCTACAACCTTCATTCTAATACAGGGTCCAGGACTCACAGCTACAACCTTCATTCATGCTTCTCAGATTCCTACAGGTAAGTTTAGAGAATACGTTTTTCCAATATAAAGATACATTTTACCACCAACAACGTGGAACCGTGATGGGGAAGAAAGTGGCCCCATCCTATACTGACCTCTGTAAGGGTCTTTTTGAATAGTATATTTTAGTGACACATATCATGTTCACAAGATTAATCCGAACTCTGCTGAAAACCAGATCCCTCGGGAACAAAGGGTAGAGGACAAACACAAAAGCGCAATGGGTGTTACTGAATCAAACCACAGATGAAACAAACAACAGGTTGCTGCTCACCTTTCTGAGCTGTACTAACACTGTTAGGGGCCTTTCATATGGCTTATTCCTGGCATGGATTTCCATGCTTGTTCTATTGCTGCGTCATACTGCGCTGCAACTACGCTGTAATAGTCCCAGCATTACTGTAATCCACATTTCTCATAGAGGAATTCAGTCGCTCCTCCCGGCTCGTCGAATACGGGATTGTGTGACCCGCCCCCCCCCCCCCCGTGGGGGTGCCCCCCCCCCCCCACCCCCCCCCCCCCCCCCCCCCCCCCCCCCCCCTGGGGCCTCCCCCACCCCCCCCCCCCCCCCCCCCCCCCCCGGCGGAGAAAGGTGACATTGCACATTATCACGGCAGGTTACGCGCGTGTATTAATGCAGTCTATGGGGACGGCGAGCTGCCGCCCCCCACGCCCCACCTTCTGAACAGAAGCCGGCGTAATTGGGCAGGAGTGAAAATCGTCCCCGCCTATTATGTCGGCAACTAAGTGCCGTGTGAACTGGGCCTTCAGTTCTATGTGCTCACTAATTGGTATAATCATGTCTGCTGTGAATCCGGGAGCGCCACCACCCAGCAAGCAGCAGGGAATCCTTCAATGTCTCGTCGTTTATTTCAGTCACACGGTACGAATAGAGAAAGCTAAACACAAATAATTGTGGGGGGGGGGGGGGGTTTGGAAAAAGGATTAACCCGTGTCATAAGAGGAAATTGGGTTAATAAAAAACTACTAAAACCAACTTAGTATTCAGGCGGTTTACCATTTAAGGAATAAAAATTTATACTTATGTTTAGCTATCGCTTCTACAGCTAACATACTGAGACAAAACTCTTAGATAGTGGAGCAACCGGATAACAAGACATAACTTGAAGGACAATAAATCACATTTTAAAAAACAGTAAACAAAAATGTTATTAACATGAAGCAAAATTACACAGACCTTAATCCATCAAGATAATACATAAATCAATAGTGTAATAAATATTATTACATATTATCTAAAACTTGATCTTAAATTTCTCAGATAAAAATTACTTATAGGTGTCCAACAACTATAAACCATTGTCAATGCATATGCATTTCATTTATACCATATGATTTAACTTGTACTAAGTTAGTATTGTTTAGGGTTGGCGCCGCGGCCCGGGCCACGGACCGGGTCGCACCCCCCCAAAGTTCCCCCTAAAGGGGGACCCGGGGTGGGGGGGGGCGCCCCGGGGCGCCGGCCGCCGGGCGCCCCCCGTTCCTTCCCTTTAACCCGGGGCCCAATTCCCCTCGGTCCCCGTTTCCCCCCACGGCCGGGAAAACGCTTTCGCGCCCCCTGGTGCGCCCCCGGGTTTTTCTTTTTGGAATTTAAAGGGGGCAGTGCGGGGGGGGTAATTTGGGTAATTACGGGCGAGTTCCTAATTAAGTGTTGCACCCAATCACTTCCCCGTGGATCTACGGTTTCCCCGAGCCTTAGAGAAAACGTTTCCAAAGTGTATTCCTGCTTTAAAAGTTTTCCCGACCTCCCCGCTAACGTTTCCCGGGCTCCCATTTCCTTTTGCCGCCTGCCCGGACCTTTGGGCCCGTCCAGGAAAACGAACCTTTTCCCCGGGCCCCCACATTTGGGTGCCCACCGGGCTACGATTCTCGGATACGATTTGTACCCGCTGCACCCCCGGCCCCCGCAAGCAAGTCCGTCAGGGGGGACCTGGTAGGGCCCCCACGCCGCAGGAGTCATCCTGCTTTTGCGGCGGGCTTGGTGAAAACCCGGGGGGTTTAGATTCCGTTTTTCCCCCGGGGTGGCCTTTAAATACCATCACTTTCGGGGTCCGGCGGTTACTACCCAGCCGCCCACAGTTAGAAACCAAACCCTTGGATCCCCCCAAGGTGCCCCGCGAAATTTGCAAGGGTTTACGACGTTGGTTTCCCGCAGTCGCAGGCCCTTTGCACAACAGGCACAGGGTTGGGCCAGCTTTTCCGCCATGATGCGTCAGTCCTCAATTTCCCCGCCAACGTGTCCACCTGCGGCCCTGTCGTGACTCGGTCTTCGTCAGCCCCTTCCATTGGCTTGTGGGACCCAAGCTTGGGGTCCCCTTTCCAATTTAGCTTTGCCGGGGGATCCCAAACTCTGCCGGGGTTTTATTTCCCGGCTCTTTGCACTTTGAAAAAATGGGGGGTTGTTTCCCTCGGAGAGGTTAAGGTGGCCCTTTTGTGGTGGGCCAAATACCGGGAAAGGGGCCCTGGCTTGGGGGGAATCCCCCCTGGGTAGGAATGAATTTCCCGTGACTGCGGATCTACGGGCCTTTTTTTAGGGGAAATTCGCACCGTCTTCGGGGAGCCGGCCGTGCTCCGCTGGAGGACCCCCCCTCTTGAGCCTTCGTCAAAGGGGGACTCCTCTGTGGGGGACTTGCGGTTTCAGTTCCCTACCCTGGCCCCGGAAACTCAGTGGGGAAAGATGCCGCCCTTTTGGGCCACTTTTTAAAAAGGGCCTTTTCCAGCCGGGGGGAAAAGGGCGCTTTTGGGAGCAAAAGACCCCCCGTCCTCCCGAGTGAACTAACCTGCTAGAAAATCGGATTGATAATTTTTGGGGGCCCCAGAGAGGGGAAGGAAAAAGCTGCGGGCAGGGTTTAAAGGGCCTGAAAGGGGCCCCCCTCGGCGGTTTCACCCGGCCCCCGGGTTTTTTAAACCTCCCATTGCTTTTCCCCTCAAAACCCCCGGGGGGGGAAACCCCTGCAAGGGGGACCGGGGCCCCGTTATCGGAGGGAGGGAAACTGAACCGTCGCCCCAACCGGGGGAAACTATGTCTCTACTGCGCCCGCCCGGACCATTTCCCCAGGGAAGCTGCCCCTCGTTTCCCGCGTCCGGGGAAAAGCTCACCCTAGGTCCCTAGGAAGGGGGCGGGGGCCAGGTGCAGTTTCCCCTTCCAGTCTGATGATGCCAAATGGAGGTGGGCTATGATGCTGGGCCCTCAATTTCCCGGGGTTCTGCTTTCCCGGACCAGGCTCTGCCGGGGAAAAATTAAACCTTTCCCCATTGGTAAAAAGTTACCGCATACCTGTTGTCCCGGGTTTTAGAAGCCTATGTTATTTTTTCGGTAGTGGGGGGCTCACCCGTGAAACCCCCTCCAGTATGTAAACCCCGGCCCGTGACCTCCCGGGGGGGGCCCCTTCATAAGGGAAAATTTGGGGTTTCCCCGTTTTGTCCGTGCTTACTCGGGGGATCCCCTTTTGGGGTTCCCCGGCTGCCCCGTCAAAAGCCCCCACGCTCGATTGGAAAGGGCGGCGAAAGTCTGGGTTGGGGCCGGAATGCCAGAAAAAAAACCCTTGGAGGTACCACGCCCGGGGCCTTCCCCTTCTCCGCCTCCCCTTGTAAGCCCCTTGGGTAGGCCCGCGGCCGGTTTCAGGACTTTGGGGATGTATTCTCAGAAAGAGGCCGATTTTTGCCCGCACCACATGGCCTTTTCGGGTGTCCAATTTACCCCCTCCAGGGGGAAAACCCGTCCACCCCGGGGGAGGGTCCCAACCCCCTTTCAGTGCCCGGAATCAGGCCCTGTAGGCCCCATTCGGGGGAAAATGCAGAAAGGATTCATTCTAAGGCCTCCCCCCCAGGGAGCCGGTTTTTCTTGTGCAGAAGAAAGGGGGTGGTTCCCTCCGGGCTGTTTTTTTATAGGGCTACAGGGGACTAAGTAACGTCACCCTTTAAAAAAACCCCTACCCTTCCCCTGATTTTCCCGAGCTGTTTTTGGGCCGTCCCCAAGGGGGCTAAATGTTTTCCAAAATTGGATATGGGGAGCCCCCTTTTCAAAATCGTCAGAATTCGGGGGGCGGAAGAGTGGGAAAACGGGGGGGGGGGGGGGGGGGGGGGGGGGGGAATTTCCAAAAGAGGACTTTTGGTTCCCCGTGTTTGGGCCCCTTTTTTCTTGTAACGGCCTTTTGCGGTTTCCAAGAAATCGGGAAGATGTCTTCCGGGATCTTTGTACAAATGGTCATTTGTTTTACCTAGATTTAAAATCCTGTTTTTTCCCCTGATCTTCGATCATCGGGGCCCAAATACGCCAGGTTCTGCAATTTTCTGGCGCAACCGACTGTACGCCAAATGGAGAAAAGGTTTTTTCCAAACGGAAAGCCTACCCTTTTTCGGCTAACATAGTTCGGTGAAAAGGGCCCAAAGAGGGAAAAGGCAAAACTCTCCCGCGGTGCTACAATGGCCCGTCCCGTCGGTCTTCGGGGGGATTCGCGCTTCTGGGCTTCGCAAATTAAATTTCCCGGCCCAATTTTTTTTCCCCCTTCTCCCCCTTTTGGGGACTCCTATGGGGCCCCTTTAATAGGGAAAAATGCGAACCCCCAAAATTTTTGGCCTCCCGGGGGGGTTGGGGAAGGCGTTTGTGGGATCTAAAGAGGGGCCCTTTCCCCCAAAATGTTCCTTTTCTTGGTCGGCCCGATTCCGGGGACGTTTTTCTTTGGGGGTGGGGTTTCCTTTTTCCGGGGGGCAAGGGGGGGGGGTCCCTCACCGAGAAGTTCCAAAGGGGAAGAAATTTTAAAATGTGGGGTTTTTCTCTAAGACCCCTTTTTGCCGGATGAGCGGAACTATGAAAATTTGGGGGCCGGGAAACTTTGGCCATAAAAAGTTTGATTTGGGAGTGGGGGGACATCTGCTGGAGGGGGGGTCGTCACCCAACGACTTTTTTTCAGACCAAAAACAATTTGGTTTTACCTTCAGATGGCCCAACGTTTAACCCTCGCCAAGCCCGGGGGTCTCTTTTTTTTTTTTCGGTTTGATTTTTTGTATACATTTGGGGGGTGCGAGAAAAAATTAAGGTGTTTCCCTCCTCGTGCCCCGGACATGGGGTGGAACCTGTTCAAAAAAACTTTATTTCCCAAGAACGGTTCGGGTTTACGGGCTCCCGAAAGGGCTAAAACCCCTTTTTCCCAGGGCAAGACCCTTTTTTGGCTTGGGGATCGGAGGAAAAATTCTGGGGGTGGGGGCTTTGCTCCTTTTGGCTGGTCATCCTGGGCTCGGAAAAATCTTAGCTTTGATCTCGCGGCCCCTAAAATGGGGGCCCCAATCTAGCCCGGATTTTCAAGGACTTCACCCCAGACCCCGTGTCATTGTGCCTTTGGAACAAGGCCCCCGCCACAGGCCCCCCAGGGTTTTCTTGCACCGCTGCCCGTGCCCGGGAAAACCCTTTGGAAAGCACATAGCGAGGGGCTTTGTCAAGACCCAACCGGGCTTTTTCTGGGAAATTTTGTCATCTGGGTCGTGACGGCCGTTCTCAAAATTGTCCCACTTTGTCTCTCCCTGGCCTGCCCCTTTTGCCCCCAAAAAAAGGGGTAATTTTTTTCTTCGGCATATCTTTCCGGGTTCTGGCCCACCCTCACCCCATTGTCTTGGAAACCCCGGTGGGTTTAATTTTTTTCCCGATTTTGGCCCTGCATTGTTTCTCCCCTTTGCAAGTTAAAATTTTGGGCTTTTCATCGGGATACCCCCTTTAGTCAATGGGGGTGGAGAGAGTGAACCGTTTCTGGGAGAATACCCGCGCCCCTTTTGTCCCCGGGGTTGGACAAATGGACCGAGCTGCTTCCCCTGGGCTGATTTTGCGTTTTAAACTTTGGGGCTCGGGAAGCGGGGGAGCGTCTCCCGTTCTTTTTAGTCTATGGCCGCCCCCCCGGGACCCCCCCCTTTCCCCGCCCCTGCTGGTTTTGCCCGCTTTCAACGACCGGTTCGGGATAAAAGGCCCCTTTTGGCCGGGGGCCGTTTTTTCTTCTCTTCGGGCCCCCTGCCCGATGAAGGGCCAGGCGGAAAAAAAGGAGAAGCCTGCCCCGAGGGTTTTTCCCTGGGGACCCCGTTTGGCTCTCCTCCCAAAATAGGGTTTCGCCCCGAAGGGCCCTTTTTTTAAATTGGGGCCCTCGCTTCCCCCGGAGCCTTAAAGGTTTTTGGCGGGTTTAAACCCCGGGGACATTTTCGCTTTGTTTGCCTCCATCTTCGGATCCCAACGCTATTTCTTTTATCCCCCCTTAAAGCCTTGGTTATGTAACCGGGGTTTTCTCGGAAGAAAATGACGCCTTCCCCCAGTAGCCCAAAACCACTGACCTTCGGGTTTTTTTGGGGGGAAAGGAAATTTTGGGTTTTGAAAAAAGGGTAAAAGGGGAAAACTTTTTTCCCCGTGGATTGGGGGGCTTCGGACCCCAGGGAGAAAATTTCCCGGGAGCCTGAATTTTAAAATCCGGAAAAACAGGATCTCAAACCCCCGATTTCTGCAGCCCCAAAAATGGGGGGGAGGGCATGGGGGGGGTTTCTGTTTTGGGTTGCGCCGCGGGGCCCCGGGGCCCCGGAAACCCCCAACGGTTTGCCCCCCCGGTTCCCTTTAAAAGGGGGCCCCCGGCGTGGCGGGGGGCGCGGGGGGGCCAACGGCGGGCCGCCCGGGGCCCCCGTTCCCCAAACCCCTCACCTGGCCTCGCTTCCCGGGTTGGGCCCCGTCCCCTGGCCCGCCGGAATGCGCAATTGGGGCCCCCCTTTTGGGGGCCGGCGCTGGCCTTGTGAATTTAAAGGGGCCAGTGCGGGTAATTTTGGGGAATTACCGGGGGCCCGTTTCCTATTTAAGTGTTGCACCCCCGTAACTTTCCCGCGGTTTTACGTTGGGCCCAGGCCCTTTGAGAAAGGCTCCCTTTTAAGGGGTTTCCTGCCCTTTTCGGGGTACCAGACCCCTGCTACATTTTCCCCACTTCGAACCTCCCGCCGCCGGCCCGGGCCTTCTGCCCCGTCCCACACCTCCAAAACCTTTTCCCCCTTGGGCCCTTTACCCCTTTTGCCTGCCCCCATAATATTTTCGGGCTAAGTTTTGGTCCCCCGGGTGAACCCTTTGGGCCTCCTCGCAAGCAAAATCACGTTTAGGGGGGGCGACCCGGTAGTCACGCCCCGCAAATCCCCTCCGCTTTGGGAGGGGGGTCTTTTTTGTAAAAAGGGGGGGGACTTTGATTCCGGGCCCCGGCATGGTTAAACTACCTCGCTTGAAAAGGGGGGTCCCGGGGGGATCCCTCCCAAACCGTCAAATGTTTTCCTAAAATTTTTCCCGTGGAATTTTTATTTTTGAAAAATCGGGTTTCCCCGGTATCTATTTTTTTAAATTTGGGGGGAACCGAAAAAAAATTGGGGCAATTCCCCGGGGTGTTTTTTTTAAAAAAGTGCCCTTTTATGCGTGAATGTATTTTTTGGGGTCTTTTCTTAAAAACCAAAAGTTAAAGATACGTTTGATAATTTAATAGTGGTTTTTTCCCCCTTACTTTATCCACAGAAAAAATTTTAAAAACTATTCAATGAATGAGGATGCACAAGGTTAAATGGGGGCTTAGGAAAAAAAATTTACTGTATTTTTTAAGAAACAAAGTTTTTTCACTAAGATCATTTAAAAACATTTTATTTAAATATGACCCTTGGGTTTTGATCCCCTTTTTTTTTATTTGTTTCCCCAACCCTTTTTCACCTTGCTGTGTTGTTTTTTTCTCCGGGAGCAATTTTATTTTTTAAAAGCGTGCCCCTTTCCCGGGAAAATTTAAAGGGGGTTATTGGTAAAATCTTTAGAAATACGTGTCACAAATTTCAAGATATTCCAGTTTTTATTTAAAAACTGTTTTAAAACCCCAAATTTTTTTGGGAAATTTAAAAAAAGTTATGGAACCCAAAAATTTTTTTTCAATTCATTTTTTTGCGGTTTTTATTAGATGGATCTAAAATAGGTTGGGTTTGAGGAAAAAAGCCGTTTTATTGTTCACTGAAAACAAAAGATCAGGTTAACCTTTTTGTTAAATTTTATTTGTAAATAAATCAGATTGTTCTTTGAAATCCACATCTAAAGTGTAATTTTTTCTGATACGACGGTACTGACTGTACGGGATATATCTAATCCAACCACGATAGTGGTTTGAAAAGATAAATAGCTATTTGAGTCCGTGACTTTAAAAATTTGTTTTAGAAACTATTTTATTGTCTTCAATAAATAGACATAAATCAAGGAACACTATTTTTTCTCTACTATAATTTTATGTAAAAATAAATACCCCAGGAATTATTATTTAAAAAACTCATAACATCTTTAATTTCATTCTCAGCACCCTCCCAAATAAAAAGCAGATAGTCAATAAAACGTTTATAAAAGCGTATTCTCTTAAAAAACGGATTAAAATCAGAGCCAATAAAAACATTTTCAAAAGCTCCCATTAAAAAGTTGGCAAAGGATGAGGCAACTCTCATCCCCATCGGAGTGCCAACCTGCTTATGAGAGTGGGAGTGGTTATACTCAAAAAAGTTATTTTTTTAAAATAATTTCTAGACCATGAATTAAAAACCACTTAAAATGTGGACAGATTAAAATTACTATCTAAAAAAGTAAAAACTGCCTCAAGTCCCAAAGTATGGCAAATATTTGTATATAATGAAGAGACATCACATGTGTGAAAACTATAATTAGAATCCCAATTAAAATTTACAAGTTCACGAAGCACGGCGTCTGAATCTTTGATATAACTTTTAAGTTCTGTAACATAAGGTTGCAAGTAAAGATCTATAAAATGAGATAAATTAGATAATAAAGATCCTATACCCAAAATAATAGGTCTACCTGGGGGGTTTGTTTGATTCTTATGCACTTTAGGCAGGTGGGAAAAGTGTGGTGTAGTGGGGGGTTTTTTATTACTAAAAAGTTTTTCATTTTTGTCAATTACACCCGAGTCAAATGCATAATTAATAAATTCACTAAAAGTATTTTGTAAATTATCAATTATCATACACACTTGAATATACATTTTTATAATAAAAAGTGTAATTAAGAATTTTTAAGGCTTCAGCATGATAATCTTCATAATTTTGTACTACTATAGCCCCCCCTTTATCCTCACTTATCACAATATTGCTGTTATCCGTTAAAGTAATCAAAGCTTTTTTCTCGCTCTGTGATAAATTTTGTTTTTTTGTGAGAGATTTTTTCATTTTCCTAAGGTCCCGTAATACTAAATCATGGAAGACCTTAATATAGTTACCCTGGGATTGTACTGGATAAAATTTTGATTTTGGTTTTACCTTAGAAGTTCTTTTTGCCGGTGACACATATCATAAAATTATCTTATACACGTCTTATTGATGACTTTTATTTGTAGAGGAACAGAATGAGACATGTTGAACCTCAGAGACTAAATCTGTCATAAAATTGTACATAGAACAGAAAGCTTAATTTATCATTATACTAAAGGGTCTTCTAGTGAAAATACTTGTCTTCCCTGTCAGTCGTCTTTTGTAGTGAATCTTATTCAGTGTTTTTGTGGGACACAGGATGTAGGGTGAACCACAGTGAGATATGGAAAACATGAGGCCAACATAGAGCAAATGTAATGAAAAGATATAAGCTTCAGTCTATCAAGAAACCTTGAGATTGACCATCCAGATGACTCTCTGATTATACAGTCCTCTCCACTGTACAAATCCCAATCAATGTGTGGGATAGAGTTCAAAATTGGAAAAGAAAAGCTCTGGATATTTAGACTCAATGCTCTATAACCAATAGGTTTACATGAAGCGGTTAAGGTTATTCTTTATATTTGCTATACTTTATTTTATGTGTAATTACATTTTATTGATAAATTATATGAAAATGGGCAAAATAATGTCTAAGGTTTTTTGCATGAATACATTTTTATATACATTTTTTAAAATCTTATTTTTGAATCATTTTTATTTATTTACAAGAGCCATGAATCAGCGGCTTGGTCTCTTTCTGGTCTATGGCCACGGTCGCCCTCTAATGTTGTTTTGAGACCTGAACAAATAGAAAATGAAGTAGAATCTGTTTTTCTTATAATAAGAATAAGCGTTTCTATCACTATTCATCTGTCAGTAATGAGATAGGAGAAATCGGAGCGGCTCCGGCTGAATGTCGCTTTACTCCTAGTAATACTGAAGGCTTTGTAATATCAGTGGTTTTATTGTATCATTGGGTTCTTGTGGTGGTAAATAAAAGAAAAAATGAAGTTTTCACCCATTTTCCATGTTTTGCTTGTGTTTGATAGTTTATTAATATAAGCCATGGTAACATAACTATCTAGAAGATTCAAGAGTTTGGTTTCGACTTCCGGTTCCGGCGCCGTCCTGGAGAGACGCAACTGAGCGAGCTCCGGCGAGGCGGGCGACAACGGCCAAGTTTAAACCGGCCAGAAATACCTACAGCTGCTGCAGGGCATAGTGACTGGTGCCCTGTATACCGGAGGCGCTGGCGGAACGGCGCGGGAACGAAGTCGCGGCTCCGAGGGGTCAGCGGCAACGTTGAAGAAACAGCGCTCAGGCAGGGGAGCGAGACCGAGGATCCGGACGCGCAAGATAGGCGCCGGGAACGCTGAACGCCGCACGAGACACCGCCCGACATCACCCTCAATAACCTTACGGGCAGGTGAGCGGAGTGCCGCGAATCCCCCTTCCCTCCTCCTCACCCCCCCACGTGCTTTCCCAGACAAATGGACGGCAGACAACAGGCAGCACAAAGCGGGACTCACTGCAACACTCCTGACCTCAGCAGGGATCCCCCAGACCCTCAGTGTGGGGTCATCAGTGCCAGCCCCACAGAAGGGGATACCCCCTTTCCATTACAATTGAGGGACAGCAAACAGCAACCTTCCTGCTCCATTGTAGCGCCTCTCCTGCCATAACTGGCACCGGCCACTGGGTGTAAAGGCATCAGTACCAGCCATAGCAAGGGAGACAATCCCTCCTTATCTACGCAGCAGACAGCAACTACTTACATCTCTGTATTGTGATAGTAGTGCAACTACCACTACTGACCCTCAAGCAGCACATCTTTTATTTGATTCGGTGACTGCGCTCTCAGAGGGGCCCCTGTCTTCACAGCTCCCGTACAACCCAGCCTATAACACAAATGCGGGAATAATTTCCCAGGACTGCTTACGTTACTACCTTACACTAAATCGAATAAAGGGAAGCCACTCAGGCAGGGCTGCACCAACCTCGCTGCACGGCACCACATACCTCCCTACTGCAAGAGCTGTACCTATCTATAGTGCATGGAAAAATTTCTCTACAAAATGGGACGCACTAAGGCCCCACAGCAGCTAGGAAAAGGGGACAGGTCCCAACCATCCCCCCCCCCCTCAAGATAGCCCAGAGCCTGAAACTCTGGAGGACTGCAATCATACATCTGATTGGGATATCCCAACGCCGCCACCACGGGACATTGATACCCCTGCAACTACAGTCTCTATTGACCCACGTCAATCTGCGCACACAGGGGGGCCGCAAGCACATCTAGACTTCCCTGGCTCCAATTTAAAGGCTTTAGCTGCGGAAGTAGCAAAACAAATCTCTGCTGACATTCAGTCCTCTCTGGCCGCTACAGAGGAACAAATGTTTTCCCAAGTCAAATCCGACCTACAAGTGCATGCGGGACGCCTAGACGACCATGATATGCAGCTCCAGGAGCTGAGGGATGAAGCTGACAAAACACGTGCGCAACTCCTAGATGTTTCCCAAGAGAACGAACGACTAACCAGTAAATTAGAGGACCTGGAGAACCCCTCCAGGAGGAACAATTTGCGAGTGGTTGGCATCTCGGAAGCAATCCCTGCAAGAGACCTAGTAGCTCTTTGTGAACGTGACCTCCCAGAAGCCCTCGGCCTCAAAGGGTTCTGTAAAGAGGAGAGAGCCCACCGCCTAGGTCCAGACCTCCGCAGTACAGTCATGGCCAAAAGTTTTGAGAATAATACAAATGTTAATTTTTACAAAGTCTACTGCATAATTTTTTTTTAATGACAATTTGCAGATACTCCAGAATGTTATAAAGAGTGATCAGCTTAACAGCAATTCATTGCAAAGTCAATAGTTGCCTAGAAAATGAACTTTTTCCCAAAACACATTTCCACTTCATTGCCGGCCTTCCTTAAAAGGACCAGCTAACATTGTTTCAGTGATTGCTCCATTAACACAGGTGTGGGTGTTGATGAGGACAGGGCTGGAGATCAGTCTGTCATGATTAAGTAAGAATCACACCACTGGACACTTTAAAAGGAGGCTGGTGCTTGGCATCATTGTTTCTCTTCTGTTAACCATGGTTATCTCTAAAGAAACACGTGCAGTCATCATTGCACTGCACAAAACTGGCCTAACAGGGAAGAGTATCGCAGCTAGAAAGATTGCACCTCAGTCAACAATCTATCGCATCATCAAGGAATTCAAGGAGAGAGGTTCCATTGTTGCCAAAAAGGCTCAAGGGCACCCAAGAAAGACCAGCAAGCACAAGGACCGTCTCTTAAAAGTGTTTCAGCTTCGGAATCGGGCTACCAGCAGTGCAGAGCTTGCTCAGGAATGGCAGCAGGCAGGTGTGAGTGCATCTGCATGCACTGTGAGGCGGAGACTCATGGAGCAAGGCCTGGTGTCAAGGAGGGCAGCAAAGAAGCCACTTCTCTCCAGAAAAAACATCAGGGACAGACTGATATTCTGCCAAAGGTACAGGGAGTGGACTGCTGAGGACTGGGGTAAAGTCATTTTCTCTGATGAATCCCATTTCCGAATGTTTGGAACATCTGGAAAACAGCTTGTTCGGAGAAGACAAGGTGAGCGATACCACCAGTCTTGTCTCATGCCAACTGTAAAGCATCCAGAAACCATTCATGTGTGGGGTTGCTTCTCAGCCAAGGGAATTGGCTCTCTAACAGTCTTGCCTAAAAACACATCCATGAATAAAGAATGGTACCAGAATGTCCTCCAAGAGCAACTTCTCCCAACCGTCCAAGAGGAGTTTGGTGATCAACAATGCCTTTTCCAGCATGATGGAGCACCTTGCCATAAAGCAAAGATGATAACTAAATGGCTCAGGGAACAAAACATAGATATTTTGGGTCCATGGCCTGGAAACTCCCCAGATCTTAATCCCATTGAGAACTTGTGGTCAATCATCAAGAGACGGGTGGACAAACAAAAAACCAACAAATTGTGACAAAATGCAAGCATTGATTGTGCAAGAATGGACTGCTATCAGTCAGGATTTTGGTCCAGAAGTTGATTGAGAGCATGCCAGGGAGAATTGCAGAGGTCCTGAAGAAGAAGGGTCAACACTGCAAATATTAACTTGCTGCATTAACTCATTCTAACTGTCTATAAAAGCTTTTGTTAATCATAATATGATTGCACTTATATTTCTGTATGTGATAAAAACATCTGACAAACACACATAAAAAACAGAGGGCAACAGATCATGTGGAAATATAATATTTGTGTCATTCTCAAAAGTTTTGGCCATGACTGTAGAAATAAATTACACAGAGACTCTGGCAACCCAGACCCGCTGCAGGAACAACCTTGTCAGGTCATCGTGAACTATCTAGACTTCACCGATAAAACAGCAATCCTTAGGGCCTTCAGAAGGCTGAAGAGAGAGCTCACTTTCAAGGGCAGGAGGTTCCTGATCTTTGAAGACTCTGCTGATGTTGTTAAAAAGCGTAGGGCTTTCTCCCCCATTTGTTCAGCACTATTCCATAACCAAGTAAAGTTTTCCCTGCTATATCTAGCAATCCTGAAAGTTTTCCACGAGAATGGGAACATTTCAACTTTCATGTCACCCGTGGAAGCCAAAGCCTTCCTTGATGGACTGAAAACTAGGGAACCCAAGCGCCCGTCACCATCGACTGTTACGCGGTCCCCACCCACGTCCAGATTCCAGGTCCTCGCCGAGGATAACACCGACTCGGATGACGACGAAGCTCATGCAGCCCAACCCATGACTCCTAAAGAGCAGAGAAAGCGCGCAGCTTCTAAATTGGGGGACTGAACTCACAGTCGTATCCAAAGCCTGGGAGGCTTCGGCATCAGCTACCCTTCTTCAAGATTCTTGTCTGGACTATTTCGAGTTTGCCCTCTGTGTATGGTTTCTTACGTAATGGTATGTTAACCCTTTTTCTCTCTTTTTTGCCCGTCTCGCGAGGGTCGTATGCTATTTGATTTTAAGTGCTACGAACCTCTCTAGATGGAAAAAAGCGAAGTTCTATTGCACTTCACACTGAGGGAGGATTATTTTTTTCTCTACACTCCCCCAGAGTGCCCCTGGTCTAAAGATCAACAGTTAGGAATGTTTGTAGTTAAGGTTTTCACCAGTTTTCCTGCCAGAGGTGGTTGTGTCCTACTAGTCTTTTACATCGGTTATGAGGATAATAACCTGGAACGTTAAGGGCCTACGTTCCCCAGGCAAGCGTATAATGATATTAAGGCACCTGAAAAGATTAAAAGCAGATGTAGCCCTCCTGCAGGAAACCCACCTGTCTAGGGAAGACTTTGGGCGCATGCAGCGCTTATGGGTGGGGAAAGTGTTTGGCTCTCCGGCAATAAACAACAAGGCGGGAGTTCTGACCCAGATAGGGAAAAGTTGTGAGGGTCAAGTGGTACATCACGAGAATGATCAAGAGGGCAGATGGGTCAATGTTAGGCTTCAATGGGGGGAGGAACTTCTCTCTATTCATAATGTATATGGCCCTAACTCCAATAGTCCCACCTTCTTTGAATACCTTACACCCCAGATTCTAGGGGACCCTACTGACCGTAAGATCCTAGGGGGAGACTTCAACAAAGTCATGTCTCAGATGGAAGACAGAAGGAGAGAAACAGGTCGTACTCAGGGCTCAGCGGTGAAACCATCACCTATCTCCTCTCTCACCGAAAAACTAGGTGTATATGACGCCTGGCGCACCCTAAATCCAGACAGAAGGGAATACACCCACTACTCTCACCCACATGGTTCCTGGTCCAGGATCGACTACATATTCACGACACAGAATCTGCTTCCTAGGGTAGAGGATGCAGCGATAGGAGATCTGGTCATCTCTGACCACTCGCCAGTAAGCCTGACGCTTCGGGAATCAATCCAACGAGGCACAGAATATATTTGGAGGTTTCCATCCTTCCTAACCAGGGACGAGGATTTTAGGGTCACCTTCCAGGGGTGGTGGTTAGAATTCCAATCTGACAATGAAGCGCACCGAGACGCACCACAACTGTTCTGGGACACGGCGAAAGCGGTATTACGAGGAAAATTAATCTCGTATGTCTCAAGTTATAAGAGGAAAATACAGGAGAAAATAGGCTCCCTGGGCAGTAAACTTAAGGAAACTTATACCATCTTCTTATCGTCTCCCTCAGAAGAACATAAGCAAAATTGGGTTACAGCTAGAAAAGAGTACGAAACATGGGTGGAGAGAAGGGAACAATTTCGAAAATCCCGATCTGATTTGCCAATTCTTCCGATATGGCAATAAGCCAGGCAAGTTGCTAGCTAGATTAGCTAAAGGTACCCGCCCGGCAGTCCCAATACCAGCACTCAAGACACCGGAGGGGATAGTTAGGAAAAAAGGGGAAGAGGTCTTGGGAATTCTACGCACCTTCTATCAAAACCTCTATGCCGATGAGAATCTTGATGACCAATATTCAAGGGAATGGTTAAATCAGGTTGATCTGCCAGGATTGACAGTGGAGGAGGTGGCAGTCTTGGGAGCCCCGATAGAGTTAGCGGAGCTAGAGGCGGCGATCTCAAAGCTGCAAAATAACAAAGCGCCGGGTCCAGACGGCTTTACCGGCGAGTTCTTTAAGTCAGTAAAGTCGCAAATAGCCCCCACCCTACAAGCCCTGTTCAACACTTATCTATCTGGCTCAGCCATCTCAAAATTAATGAAGACCGCCCACATCAAAATTCTTCCTAAGGAAGACAAAGACCCGCATCAGCCGTCCTCTTATAGGCCTATTTCGTTAATAAATGTTGACAAACTATTAGCGAAGGTTATGGCGGACCGTCTAGCTCCGTATATCCCAAAATTAATAGGGCCACATCAGGTGGGTTTTGTCCAGGGGAGGTCGGCAGTCACGAACGTGAGGAAGGTGCTCCTAGTACTGGACGAAGTCAGAAGAAATCCCCAGATCCACGCGACCTCAGCTCTTATTACCGTGGATACGGAAAAAGCTTTTGACAGCGTGGACTGGGGATGGCTAAACCTGGTCCTGGACAAGATTGGCTTACAAGGTCCATATAGAACCTTTTTATCAGCACTGTATCAATCACCGGTAGCAAGAATATGCCTACCAGGTTTTCTCTCCCAGCCCTTTCCGTTAGCGCGGGGAACTAGGCTGGGATGTCCTCTATCCCCTTACCTATTTAACCTAGCTATTGAGCCTTTGGCTAAATTCTTAATCTCATCTAAAAAAATTTGGGGGTTTTTAAAGATCAAAAAGGGTTTAAAAAGATCACCCCTTTCGCTGACGATGTAAATTTTTCCCTAGAACATCCGGAAAAAGGGGAAACACCTCCAAAAACTAAAACCAGTGCGAGTTTCAGACGGTTTTCGGGGGTTCAAGGTCAATGATTAAAATTTTTGGGAAATTTGTTTAACCCCCTCACAAAATAAAACCCCAGGGGGCCCCGGGGGACTCAAACTACCCCCTTAAAATACCCTTAAACACTCAAATCAAATCCCTTTTGGAATTTTTGGGGAAAAAACCCCCAAAACCCCTTTTTTCATTGAAATCCCCCCCTAATATTTGAAGACCCATCGGGGAAAACTACATAGATGGTCTAATTTTCCCCCTTTCTCTTTAAATTGGCAAAAGTCACTTGATACCCCATAAAATCATTTTCCCCCAACTCCTCTACCCCCTTGCAGACGTTTCCCCCCTTTTATTAAAACCACTCAAACCTAAAAAAAAACTAACACCCTAGCTTCTCCCAGATTTTTTTGGGCGTCCAAAAAAACCGAGAATTCCCGGGGAGGGAAACTCATGCTACCAAAGAAGGTGGGGGGGGGTTTTAAATCTCCCGATATCGAAATAAAATTTCTTGCTGGCCCATTTAGACATTGCAGTGTTTGGGGGGTGAACCCGGACTTTCCCACAAACTGGGAAACTTTGCCCTAGAAGCCGGGTTTAGCTCCCACCATGGGACCTTAGGGCCCTATTACCCACTAAAATATGCAAATATCCCAAAGAACATTAGGTCCTGCATTTTGTGGGGCCCCCCAAAACCCCTTTGAAAACCGGGAGGGCAGTGGGAAAGTTATTTAACTTATCAAAAATCCTGAGTAAAACAAAAATCCCCAAATATTAGGTCACCCGGGAGTTCTGTCAAGGGATGGGGAAATACCCCCTTAAAAATTTTGGGCAAAGGGAAGGGGTTGTTGCTACTGCGGGGGCCCTTTTGAGCAAAAGGAGGGGCAATATTTCCCCGGGTTTAAATGTCATTCCGGGATTTACGGGAAAAAATCCGGGTTTCCCCCTCCCCTCCCATTTCCTAATTTTTGGGCCCCCAAGTTCGGAGCTTCCTGAAAAAAGATTTTAATTGTTTAGAAAAAGGACCCTCCCATTAATTTTTTTCCCACAAAGCATTGGGCCCCTGTTACGACCCTTTCACTCCCTTTCATCTTTTTACAGTAACTTGAGAGAACTAAATATAAAAACGTGGGAAGAAACTATTCTCCATTTGGGAAAAGACCCTTTTGGGAAAAACCAAAATTCCCGGGTGCCCAGCCAAAAAAGGGCTGGAATCATCCCGTAAATCGGGGCCCACAAATGAAAAATTTGGGCGGGGAGTCGCCTTTAAATTTATACTTTAAAGCAAATTTTGGGGTTTGATATACCTCCCCACCCCCTTTGGCCCCCAAAACCCGTATTTTGGAATGCCCCAAATTTTCGGGGCTTCCCAAAGACTGATATAATACTTTTAAAATTTGTGGTTTTGTCCCAAATCTCAACCTTTTGGGAAACCCCCTAGTTACAATCTGAAAGACTCAGGAGAGTTCGCCCCCCCCTTAGCCCCCCAAAGCCCTGCTTTCCGGACCTTCCAGGGGGGCCCAAAGCTTTGTCCCTTTGACAAACAGTTTAAATTCTTTTTGGCTGAAAAAGGGGGTCCTTGAAAACTAACGGGGTTTGGAACCAGAAAAACCCCTCCATGGGGGAAGTTTTAAATCCCAAGAAAAAAACCCCCAAACATCCCTTTCACATGGCCCGGTTTAAGAGAGAAGTAAAAAAAACTATCTCAAACCAAAAGTTTTTTTTATCGATGGACCCCCTTCATTAAGGCTTTTCTAGAAAAGGGAAAGAGATTAAAACATTTGTCCCCCCATTAAAAAGGGAACCAAATGGTATCGGGAAAAGGGGAAAATTAAACCAATCCCGGGGGGTTTAAATTAAAAAATTTAAAGAAACTTCCCCGCTTAGCAGGGGTTTTCCCACATCCGGGAAAGGGCCCCGGGGGAACCCAAAGTTTGGCAAAGCTTTTTGATCCCAAAGACAAAGGGGATCTTTTTTGCCAAATATTTCTTTAACTTTTAAACTAATACTAAAACCTTCTGGCAAAAGGGTTATGTTTTTAAAGTTGTGATTCTGTTTTGGTTAAGTTTTATTGATTTTTTTTTTTATGTTTTGGGATGCTTGTGTCGCCCCAGGGCCCTAAAAAGTCGTTATGAAATGCTCCCCACATCCCGTTAAATTTTTTTCCCCCTATGTTTTGTTTAAGTAGCATGCTTTCAGATTTTGAGAAGGTCAAACCAGAGCTCTGTGAATCTGAGATGCAAATTTGTCTTATAGTCATGTTGGGAAATTAAAAGGTTCCCCAAAAAAATTTTAAATCTTGTGACATGGAATATGAATTTCCCACAAAGGAAAAAAATTTTTAAAAAAAAAAAAAAAATTGGTTTTTTTCCTCCCGGGGCTGGGGTTTAAAAAAATTTCCTCTTCAATTTACAAAAAAGCCCTTTTGGAATTTTTTTTGGACAAAAAAAAATTTTTTTTCTACCCAAATTTTTGAAAAAAATTTAAAATGGGCTTCCTCTTCCCTTTTTGAAATTTCTTAGGGGTTCTAAAAGTAAGATTTTGTATTCCAAAGATTTTCCCACATTGGCCCCAATGGAAATTTTTGGTTCTTTTTATCTCTTTTGAACCCCCTTTTTCCCAAAGGTTTCCTTTTTTCCTTTGTTTTTGTTTTCAATTTTTTTTTTGGTAAAATTTTGAAAAAAATTTTTTCCAACGGCCCCCCAACAAAAAAAACCCAGGATAAAAATTTTTTTGTTTTCCAAAATTGGGGGGAAATTCCTCTCATCAATTTTTCTTCACCCAAGGAACAAAAACCCCCAGTGGGTTTTTGGAGCTGCCCCGGCGGGGTTTTTTCCGGGAATTTGGGGCTTCCGTTTTTTGGGGAAAAAAATTTAAAAAAAAGAAAAAATTTTCCCATTGTCCCCAAATTTGGTAATTTTAAAAAAGAATTTTTCCAAGCCCAACCAAACCATAAAAAGGGGTTCTCTTCATAGTTACACAAAGTGTCAGGAAAGTGACCCTTTAACCTCCCAGCCCAACCTATGTTTTATCTCCTAATAGAAGCTGATAGATGGGGACGATCCCTCTTAAAGCCTTTCCAGGCTGCGTGTTATAAGGTTATTACCCCTGAGCCCCTCCAGAAAGGGGCCTTTCTCATAAAAAAACCTTCACTTATTTTACCCAAAATAGAGGGGGAAACCTACAGCCCTTTTATTTTCCCCAAAGCCATTTTCCCTGCCCACATGGTGAATTTTGGACCTTTGGGCCCCAGAAAGGGGGATAAGAGACTCTGTCCACCTTCAGGGCCCAAATTCTAACAGAACTCCAATGCAGGTGAAAAGAGAAAAGAAAGAAATCATTAGCACAAAAAAAAATTTGTTAAGTGCAATATTTTTTAATTTCAATAATTAAAACAACTTTCCCTTTTAAGGGAACGACCACTGAAATTTTAACTTCCAAATTCCATTCCCCATAGTTTTTTACAATGTTGCCTCAGTGTTCGGGGAAAAATACCCTCAAAAACCGTTTTAAATCAGTGTTCACCAAGGCCAATCGTTTAAAAATTTTTATTTAGTATTTTCCCTAAAATGAGGGGGGCACAAATATCCCCTAAAGGGACGGTACATGGACCTCAGTACCATTTTTAAGGTTGGTTTTATGGGCCCCAAAAACCCCCTTTTAAAAGGGGAAACATGGCCCCAGGCCCCCAAAAGACCAAAAAAACATGGGAAACCAGTACTACTGGGGGAGGGGGTTCATTGCCCCCTCCTATCCCCAAAGGTCTGGCCCCATGGACACCAAAAGGGTCCAGTGTTTTCCAAAAGGGCCCCTGAGGACCCAAGTACCCAAAGGCTGATAACCGAGGCTTTACAATGTAAGTTCCCATGGGGAAAGGGGCTCTTTATGTTATCCTTTCGCCCTCCAAATCTGAATTTTATTCCTCCCAGTTCTGTGAAATGTAATTGTAAAACACTAAACCCGGGCCCCTTTTTTAGGTACACCTTTCAAATAACGGTTTGGACCCCCTTTTGCCTTCAGAACGCCTCAATTCTTCGTGGCAAAAGATTCAACAAGGGGTTTGGGAACGATGCTCAATTGGTTTCCCAAAAGGGGGCCCAAAAAGTGGGCCCCAAAAAAATATTCCCCAAAACCATGAAAACCCCCACCACCAGCCTGAAACCCTTTTTACAAGGCAGGGGGTGGATCCCCTTTCCCCTTTCATGTTGTTGACGCCCAAAATTTGAAACCCCCTTTCCATCCAATTTTCGCAGCAGAAAACGAGACTCATCAGGGCCAGGGAAGTTTTTCCAATCTTCTACTGTTTCCAAAATTTCCCATGAGCTTGGGCAAATTGGAGCCTCATTTCCTGTTCTTTCTGAAAGGAAATGGCACCCGGGGTGGTTTTTGCTGCTGTTTGCCCATCTGCCCAAAGTTTTGCCTTTAAAATGGGGCGTTCCAGTGGGGGTCCCCCTTCTGGGGGCCCACCTTTGGTTTGAAACGGGGGGGTATTTTGGGGGTTTACCCGTTGGAACCCTTTTTAAACCCGCTCGAACCAGTCTGCCCAAACCCCCTTTTTACCTCTGGCATCAACCAAGGGCCCTTTTTTGCCCACAAGGACTTTCCCCCCTCACTGGGTGTTTTTTCTTTTTTTTGGAAACCTTTTTTGTAAACCCCTAGAGATGGGTTTTGCGTAAAATCCCGGGGATACTTTTTTTGAAATAATCAACCACCCTTTTTTTGGGACCCAAAAACCATGCCCCCGTTTCAAAGGCCCAAATCACCTTTCTTCCCCCAAAAATTTATGTCCGGGTTTTAACTGCAGGGATTGTCCCTTTTACCATGTCTACATGCCTAAAAAGCACTGAGTTCCGCCAAGTGATTTGGGTGTTAGAAAATTTAAATGTTAACGAGCAGTTTTGGGCAGGTGTACCTAATAAAGTGGCCGGTGAGTGTATATAAGGGGGTTTGTAAGGGCCCTTTTGGGGGCACATTGTACCCGAGCCAGAGTAAGTGGGAAAAAGATAAACAGGAATTTTATTTTGATATTTTTACATTCCCCCATTTGGGAAACAAGAAAAAAATTTTTGGAAAATAAATGGGGGCTGCGATTTTTAAAGGGGCGAATTTAAAAGAAAAAAATTTTCTGGAAAAGGTTTTTTTACCATCACTGAAAACTGACCCCGGGTTTTCCCCCCCCCCCTCATCGCTCCTTTTGGGCCCTTTTCCCCAAGGTTCCCCCTTTTTAAGGTTGAGAAAAGCAACAAGAAAACAGAAACTTATTTTTCCCTTTTGCCCAAACTGCCCTTTTATTCTAATGAGGCTTGGGACTAATGTGTTTTAAAGCAGAAAGATTATGTCCCCCAAAATGGCGAGTCCCCGAAAAGTAATTTTGTATCCTTAGAGGAAGTGAATGGCATTTTGCTGTTATTTACTGGAATTTATTTTCAAATTTTAGAACTTTAATTCATCCAAATTGAATCTTCCTTGCCAAAGGGGAAGTCCAACCAGGAAGGAGGTTACACCAAACTTTTATGGAAACCCCGAAGGGGCCCTTTGTAGCCCACCCCAACATTAAAAGATGAGATACGGCCCTATACTCCCCCGCTGCGGGGGTATTAGGAAAAACTTAATTTTTTAATTTTTGAAGGGGTTATTCCCCCCCCGGTAGAGCTGTTTGATGGGGCTGTCTGTGGGGCAAGGTGGGGTTTTTTTCCCCCCCCCGGTTTGAGCCATGTGATGGGCATGTCTGTGGGGTGAGGTGTTATTCCTCCCCCGGGAGAGCCATTTTGATTTGGGGGTCCCCGGAACTGTCCTGTGGATGAGGTGTTATTCCTTCCCCGGTAGAGCCGTGTGATGGGTGCTGTCTGTGGGGTGAGGTGTTATTCCTCCCCTGGTAGAGCCATGTGATGGGCGCTGTCTGTGGGGGGAGGTGTTATTCCTCCCCTGGTAGAGCCATGTGATGGGTGCTGTCTGCGGGGCGAGGTGTTATTCCTCCCCCGGTAGAGCCATGTGATGGGCGCTGTCTGTGGGGCGAGGCGTTATAGCTCCTCCAGTAGAGCCATATGATGGGCGCTGTCTGCGGGGCAAGGCGTTATTCCTCCCCCGGTAGAGCAGTGTGATGGGTGCTGTCTGTGGGGCAAAGTGATATTCCTCCCCTGGTAGAGCCGTGTGATGGTCACTGTGTCTGTGTTTTCTTTTCTTTCTTTTTGTTTGTTTTGTTTTTCTATTATGCCTTTTATGGTATTATATGAGATTGGAACGTCCTGGGGGGTATGGGAGCCCTTGGTCCTCAGGTCCAGGGCGGGTTGGGGAGTCCTTGGTCCTCAGGTCCGGAGGGGTAGGGGAGCCCTTGGACCTCAGGTCCGGAGGGGTAGGGGAGCCCTTGGACCTCAGGTCCGGAGGGGTAGGGGAGCCCTTGGACCTCAGGTCCGGAGGGGTAGGGGAGCCCTTGGACCTCAGGCCCGGAGGGGTAGGGGAGCCCTTGGACCTCAGGCCCGGAGGGGTAGGGGAGCCCTTGGACCTCAGGCCCGGAGGGGTAGGGGAGCCCTTGGACCTCAGGCCCGGAGGGGTAGGGGAGCCCTTGGACCTCAGGCCCGGAGGGGTAGGGGAGCCCTTGGACCTCAGGACCGGAGGGGTAGGGGAGCCCTTGGACCTCAGGTCCGGAGGGGTAGGGGAGCCCTTGGACCTCAGGTCCCTCCGGTAGGGGAGCCCTTGGACCTCAGGTCCCTCCGGTAGGGGAGCCCTTGGACCTCAGGTCCCTCCGGTAGGGGAGCCCTTGGACCTCAGGTCCCTCCGGTGGGGGAGCCCTTGGACCTCAGGTCCCTCCGGTAGGGGAGCCCTTGGACCTCAGGTCCCTCCGGTAGGGGAGCCCTTGGACCTCAGGTCCCTCCGGTGGGGGAGCCCTTGGACCTCAGGTCCCTCCGGTGGGGGAGCCCTTGGACCTCAGGTCCCTCCGGTGGGGGAGCCCTTGGACCTCAGGTCCCTCCGGTAGGGGAGCCCTTGGACCTCAGGTCCCTCAGGTAGGGGAGCCCTTGGTACTCAGGCCCCTCAGGTAGGGGAGCCCTTGGTTCTCAGGCCCCTCAGGTAGGGGAGCCCTTGGTTATCAGGTTCTGGGGGGGTTGGAGGCCCTTGGTTTTCAGGTAAACCGCAATAGATACAAATCACAAGTAATCAGGCAACACAGATCTGTACAGAGAGGAGGAAAGAAAGTGAGAGAAGAACGACAGCAAAGCAGAGAACGAGGAAACTATGAGGACAATATATGATAAGGGTGAAAAGAGGAAAGAAAGGGTGGGAGGCAGGAGAAATGCTGAGGACATGGAAGTGCCCCACCCCAAAAAGAGGGAATGACCTTGACCGCTCCTGTCTTATGTCCTCTATGGATCAGTCCCATGTAAAAACACCCCAGCCCTCCAACATACAGTCCCATGTAAAAACATCCCAGCCCTCCAACATACATTCCCATATAAAACCATCCCAGCTCTCCAACTTATAGTCCCATGTAAAACCATCACTCCTCTCCGATATACAGTCCCATGTAAAACCAGTCTAGAGCTCTAACATACAGTCCCATGTAAAACCATCCCCGCCCTCCAATATGCAGTTCCATGTAAAAACATCCCTCCCCATCAATATAGAGTCCCATGTAAAAACATCCCTCTCCAACAATATACAGTCCCATGTAAAACCATCCCTCCCCTCCAATATACAGTCCCAAGTAAAACCCTCCCTCCCCTCCAATATTCAGTCCCAGGTAAAACTCTCCCTCCCTCCAATATACAGTCCCATGTAAAACCCTCCCTCCCCTCCAATAAACAGTCCCAGGTAAAACCCTCCCTCCCCCCCAATATACAGTCCCATGTAAAACATCCCTATCAGCCAATACACAGTCCCATGTAAAAACATCCCTCCTCTCCAATACACAGTCCCATGTAAAAACATCCCTCCTCTTCAAAACACAGTCCCATGTAAAAACATCCCTACCTCTAATATACAGTCCCATGTAAAAACATCCCTCACTCCAATATACAGTCCCATGTAAATACCTAACTTCTTTGTCTTCCCCTGTACACACTTCCTGTATTTCTGGGAAGCCCCGCCTCTTCCCCAGATACCACTCCTCCTCCCCTAGATGAGCCGCCCCTTCCCATAGATTCTCCACCCCTTACCCTAGATGTCCCGCCTCTTCCCATAGATGCCCCACCCGGTCCCATGACATCATTCATACCAGCAGTAACAGGCTGTGTGCAGTAGAGAGTCCTGGACTCCAGGATTAGAGGAGGTCAGCGAGTTCAGCAGCCATTGTATGGAGGACATTGTCCTGTCAGAGTAGAGCGGACTCTCATCATAGATCTGTCCACTCACACAGGTGAGACACTTACCTGTCCTTCTAATCCAGAGGAATCCACCAATCAGAACAGGCTGGGGGCGGACACAATGTGTGAGCTGTGCCTTGCTGCCTGCAATCCCACCAGCCCCCGCACATCCCCCTTATGTCTGCTGCTCCTGCCCCATTATTATTGGTAACATGGCCGCTCTGCATGTGGGGGTAGTATCATCCGGGGGTCACAATGTGAGGACGCCCCGGCCACCATCCATGTGTTCTGTCCTGTGGGATCTAGAACGGATGCTCGCTGGTTTGGGTCTTGTCTCTGGGGTAGTTTCTCCTGCTGGACTTTCTTGGTTGTTCTGGGAGGTGCACATGGGGGGGTAACCCTCTGCTGCTCCCCCAACCTGTGAGGTGCTGCTGCCCCCTGTTATTATGCGCTTTATCTTGTTGTTTGCACACAGACATCTTTACCTTCTCCTCCGGCCCAAGTTCTCCTCTCATGGAGCGTCCAAATGGGGCAGAGGAGGGCTTTAGATATTTAACCCTTTAATGCTCTATAACATACATACCCATCATGGAGGTGATGAAGGGACCGGAGCTTGGTCACTCGCTATGGTATATACCTATTATAGAAGTGGTCAGGGGTCTGGGGCTTGGTCACTCATGGACATATAAACCCATCATGGAGGTTTCTGAGGTCTAAAGCTTAGTCACTCGCTGACATGTACACCCATCATGGATGTAGTTAGGGCTCTGGAGCTTGGTCAATTGCTAATGTATATACCTATCATGGAGGTGGTAAAGGGTCTGTAGCTTAGTCACTCTCTGATATATATACCCGTCTGGAGGTGGTAAGGGGTCTGGAGCTTGGTCACTCACTAATGTATATACCCATCATTGAGGTGGTAAAGGGTCTGGAGCTTGGTCACTCTCTGATGTATATACCCATCATAGAAGTGGTAAGGGGTCTGGAGCTTGGTCACTCGCTGATGGATATACCCATCATAGAAGTGGTAAGGGGTCTGGAGCTTGGTCACTAGCTGCTGTATATACCAATCATGGAGGTGGTATGGGGTCTGGAGCTTGGTCACTCCTTGGGGTGTACAGCCATCATGGAGGAGGTAAGGGATCTGGAGCTTGGTCACTCGCTGATGTATATACCCATTATAGAAGTGGTAAGGGGTCTGGAGCTTGGTCACTCGCTGATGTGTATACAAATCATGGAGGTGGTAAGGGCTCTGGAGCTTGGTCAATCGCTAATGTATATACCAATCATGGAGGTAGTAAAAGGTCTGGAGCTTGGTCACACGGTGTATACAGCCATCATGGAGTTTGAAAGGGGTTTGGAACTTGGTCTCTCGCTGCTGTATATACCCATCATAGAAGTGGTAAGGGATCTGGAGCTTGGTCACTTGCTGATGTATATACCCATCATAGAAGTGGTAAGGGGTCTGGAGGTTGGTCACTTGCTGCTGTATATACCCATCATGGAGGTGGAAAGGGGTTTGGAACTTGGTCTCTCGCTGCTGTATATACCCATCATAGAAGTGGTAAGGGTTCTGGATCTTAGTCACTCACTGATGTGTATACCCATCATAGAAGTGGTAAGGGGTCTGGAGCTTGGTCACTCGCTGATGTATATACCCATCATAGAAGTGGTAAGGGGTCTGGAGCTTGGTCACTCGCTGATATATATACCCATCATAGAAGTGGTTAGGGGTCTGGAGCTTGGTCACGTGGTGTATACAGCCATCATGGAGGTGGAAAGGGGTCTGGAGCTTGATCACTCGCTGATTTATATACCCATCATGGAGGTGATAAGGGGTATGGAGCTGGGTCACTCTCTGATGTATACACCCATCATGGAGGTGGTAAGGGGTCTGGAGTTTGGTCACTAGCTTCTGTATATTACCATAATGGAGGTAGAAGGGGTCTGGAGCTTGGTCATTTGCTGATGTATATACCCATCATGGAGGTGGTAAGTGGCCTGGAGCTTGGTCAATGGCTGACATATATACCCATCATGGAGGTGGTAAGGGATCTGGAGCTTGGTCACTCGCTGATGTATATACCCATCATGGAGGTAGTAACGGGTCTGGAGCTTGGTCACTCGCTGATGTATATACCCATCATGGAGGTGGTAAGGTGCCTGGAGCTTGGTCACTAGCTGATGTATATACCCATCATGGAGGTGGTAAGGGGTCTGGAGCTTGGTCACTTGCTGATGTATATAAACATCATAGAGGTAGCGAGGGATCTGGAGCTTGGTCACTTTTTGAGCCCGCTCCATACAAGGCAGATAACAGCTGTTAATCACAGCCGGCCCCTGCTTCTGAAGTCAGTTTCTGATCTACATCATTCAACCATTTTGTAAATGCTACTGTACTGGCTCAATGGTTAGCATACTACAGTATTGTGGCTCAGTGGCTAGCACAGTGCAGAATGGTGGTTCAGTGGTTAGCACAGTACAGCACAGTGGCTCAGTGGTTATCATGGTGCTGGATGGTGACTCAGTGGTTATCACAGTGCAACATGGTGGCTCAGTGGTTAGTAAAGTACAGTATTGTGGCTCAGTGGTCAGCACAGTTCAGAATGGTGGCTTAGTGGTTAGCACACTGCAGCATGGTGGCTCAGTGGTTCACACAGTACAGCATGGTGTTCAGGGGTTAGCACTCCTGGTAGTGTTTTTTTATTTTTTACGGCAGTCACTGTGCGGTCTAAATGACATGGTAACTTTTCTCATAAAGTCACTACATTTACAGCGAAACCAAATTTATATATTTTTTATGTTTTACTGCTTTTACACAATAAAACCACTTTTAGAAAAGAAAACACATTTGTGCATCGCCATGGTCTGAGAGCCAGAACTTTTTTTTTTCTGTGTTCGGACCTTTGTACGGACTTGTTTTTTGTGCCTTTCAATCCATTTTTGGGAGGCAGGATCAAGAAAATCCTGCAATCCTGGTAGTGTTTTTATATTTTACAGCGCTCCCCATGCATTTTACATGACATGGTAGTTTTTGATGGGTGCTACAATTATGACACAGTGTAAAAAAGAGTTTTTATTGTGTAAAACAATATTTGTGCATCATTCTCTTCTGATTGCCATAACTTTTTTACATTCCCTGATACAGGGCTGTGTAAGGGCTTATTCTTGCGGGACAGACTGATGTTTCCATTTGCACCATTTTAGGGTTTATATGACTTTTTGATCACTTCATTACATTTTATGTGCAGCGGGATGAACAAATATCGCAATTCTGCTATGTTTTTTTTTTTTTTTTTTTTATGTCATTCATGGTTAAATAATCTGACAGATTTTTAGGTTAGGTTGTTAAGCATACGATGATACCAAATATGTGCACTATTTTATTTTTGATATTTTTTGTGGTGATTGGTATTTGTAATAGGTATTTTTTTCTTTTTTTCACTTGTCCCACTTTGGGCCTGTCCTCAGGGGTTCTGAGATCGTTGGTATAATACATTGCAGCTTGTCTATTGTATTATACCAACTGCTATTCATCCTGACAGACTCCACCGCTGGGCACAGCCTGACAGGACTACATCACAGCCATCCCGAAGGTCATTGTCTGACCTCTGGTTGCCATGACAACCACTGGAACCCTGCAGTGTTGTCTCAGAGGTTCCGAAGGAGGATGGCACTCCCTGAATCTGTCACACTCTTCATACGCACTCTTCAGATGCCGCGATCACTATTCACAATAGCAGCTAGGGGGTTAAACGGCCAGGAATGGAGTTATCTCTGCTCCCACCGGCAACTGCAGGGGCCCGGCTGTCAATCACCGCCAGACTCCTGCATTGACGTTGCGGACACAGCTCCTGTGCCCATATGATCACCATGATGTCCCTGTATGTCAAGGAGCGCTAAGGGGTTAAAGATGAAGTGATTTACAGGGATCCTTTCTATAACAGTCATTTTCTCCTTAGATCGGGATCTGTAAAACATATGGACCTTTGAGTAATACAAGATATAAAATATGTTGTATTTGGAATAATACGGGGGCATTTTATTAATGTGAATTAAATACAGAGAGTTCTGTGTCTGGTTGTCGGTCTGAATGGGATGTGCTTCCTATATATAAATGTCCGTGCTTTAGTATACTTATATGCCCCGGTCTGTTTTATTGAAGTCTCTCCATGACTCCATATATTCTTATTATAATATATCTGCAGACCGAAATACTTTAAGTGTATTTATTAATTGACTCAGACTCCGTGGTCTTGATATCAACAATATAAAAGCATAGAAAGATGGCAAAGGTATACTTAGTATTTAAGCGAGTCAGTCGATGACCTCCTTGCAGTATGCATGCATCCAATATGGATAGCTGGGAGACGCCGACACCAGGTACGAGACACAGCTGCTACGTTTCGAAGGTAATTTCCTTCTTTGTCAAGCATGCGTGTTAGATTGCATAGGAAGTACTTATACCTGTCCATAGTAAAAACATTAAAGTGACACAACACATATAATCACATACAATCTAAAACCTACACTACACTGAAACATATTACTCACAAAAATGCTCTAAAACTTAAATTTTCATTTAGACCGATCGGGGTAAGTGCATGCATTCTTCGTATCCAATATGCTTCACGTTGAAGCAGTCTCTTTTTTAACCCTATCCGGCCAATCCTCGTTTATGTATTCAAGAACGCACCACAGAAGATCAGACACAGTGTGACCTGATTCAACGAAATGGCGAGCGATAGTTGTTTCCCCAAATTTTCTTTTAATATCTAGGTCTACTCTAGTTTTTTGTGTAAATGAACTTATGGTGGATCGATGTTCATTTATCCTCATTCTTACTTCCCTACTGGTTTGACCGATGTTAATTTTACCACATGGGCATTTAATCAGGTAAATAACCTATGAGGTATTGCACGTAAAAAAACCTTTTATTGGGATATCAAATCCTTTCATAGGGTATTTTATAGTAGAACCTTTAATAATGGACGTGCAATTCAAACATTTCAAACATCCAAAAGTACCTGTTCTCATAGTACCTAATCTAGTGTGTCTTGTGGTACGTTTTTTTTATGTCAGATGATACGATAGTATCACCAATCGTTTTACCTTGCTTAAATACACATATTGGGGAATCTTTTAATATAGAACCATATACCGGATCACTACTTAGTACCTGCCAGTGTTTGAGAATAGTTTTTTTAACTAAATTTGCATGAGCATCGTATACAGATATATTATAATATGAATGGGATGTGCCTCATATGGATTCACAATGCTCATTGCTTCCAATGATTACCATATCTAATATCAATGAAGAGAGGGGGGTGATATATTTACATGGGACTGTATGTTGGAGAGAGCTCAAAGGAGAATACGACTGTGAGAGAAATAGAGATCTCTGAATGGAAAAATGTATAATGTTTTGTTTGATAAATTATCCAGCGTCTAACTTAAGTCATTGTAATGATGATAATATGAGGAGTTAGGAGATATTGTGATGTTTGTTCTTGTCACTGTACACAATATATAGTAGAGGAGCTGGATGACTACTGAGCTGATCATAGTACGGTATATACAGTATAAGACAAATCAATAGAAGTCCCATTCATTATATGCTCTGGTCAGTCAGGTGGAATTCATTATCAGTGATCCAGTAGGAGAAATCCCCCAGAGAGATATCTCCTTCCTCTATATTCCCAGGATGGTCCAGAGGAAGAGCCGAACCTCCCACTAGATGTTCAGGTAGATGACGCTGAGATTCCTGGAAAGTCTCTATAGATTGATGTAATGAAGTTTATCCTAGTCTCCTCCAGCAGCCGGGGCGTATACGCCGCATCTCATCTTGTCAGTGTTCGGAGCGGCTACAAATGGTTTCTGGGTTCCATAAAAGATAGTGTAACCTTCCCCCTGGTTGGACTTGCACTTGGAAATGAAGATTCAATGTGGATGAATGTAAAGTTCTACAATGTAAATCATACACTAAACAGCACAATGCCAGTCAGCTGCCTCTAAGGCTACAGAATACTGTCAGGGGCTCACCAGTTATGGACATAATCTTTCTGCTTTACAAGACATTAGTGCAGCCTCATCTAGAATATGAAGGGCAGTTTTGGGCATCAGGGATGAAACCATCTGAAGAGGAGAAACCACAGTAATGAGATGTGTAAAAGCTGTGACATTACTGAATAATGGGAATGAGCAGCTTCTACTTCAGGATAGATCCTTCCATGTGGCCACAACACATTGTTCTGTACAATCCTTGGGGGAATGTTGGTCCTGTCTGATCGGCCACTTAGGAGACCCTTCTTCTTTAGTACAGATTGGCTCCTGCCTTCTGGGGGTTTGACCTTCACCTGAATGTAGGAAAACTCTGCTCCTTGCTGCTTTGTCTCAGGTCCTTACTATGGAATCCATGCAGGAAAGGTTCAGAGGAGCGATGAGTGGACGGGAAAACCCTGGATCAGTGTCAGTGACTGGTAAGAACCTTCCAGAAATCTTCTGTTATTCTGTCCTTATAAATCGCAGACGCCATTTACTTCCAACGTTCTTCCTGCTTCCAATGGAGGAGATGTACAATATATCACATAGATTCTGCTGATCTGTTTCCACTATATTCATGGCCCTGGTACAATGTGACCCCAAATGGCTACAAACCCCTTTGTACAGAAACAATTACAGTCACAGAACTGGAGAGCAGATACAGATTCAGAGTGACATCTGCAGGATCACAGAAGAGAGAACCTTCTCCATAGGAACTTGTATTGTAAAGTCTTGGTTATCAGCCTGTGGTACTTGGGTCCTCAGGGTCCCTGGAGCAGTCACTGTGGTATATTGGTGTCCAATGGACCAGGCCTTAGGGATTAGTGAGGTCAGTGAGCCACTGAGGATTTATATACTGACTTTATTAGGGTTTTAGGTTCTGTGTACCAGTCTTTAGGAGGTATGAGTGCCATGCTCATGCTACGAATGTATTAGATAGGAAAATGTATCATCATAGTTTTGGAAGACCACTGATGTAATCTGTTTGGGTAGAGTGTACTTGGCCTAGAAAATGCTGAGAAACATTGTAAAATCTGTGGAATAAGGAATAGAAGCATGAACTTTAGGTTCCTAGTGTCTGTCCTAATAGGGGAGCTGTTCTATGTATTAAATTAAAGGATATCGACAATGACTATTTGCTACAATGTATGTAAAATGGAAAGGAAAACAACCATGGAAACATATAGTTCTGCATAGGAGCTGTGGACACAGAACAGTAGAACATTAATGATAAAGACTTTTTACAAGGTTCCTTCCTCTCTTATTTCCCCCTGCATTGGAGCTCTGTATAGAATGGCCGTGAAGGTGGACAGAGCCTCTAATCCCAGTGATGGACAGACCATTATTTCTGGGGCAGTGATGCCAATATTCACAATGTGGTCAGAAAGTGAGCATGGAAACTATAGGGCTGTAGGTTTCTCCTCTATTGTGGGTAAAATATGTGAAGGTTTTCTATGAGAGACCAGACTGGAGTGTCTCAGTGATAATGACCTTATAACACAGCAGCAGGATGGCTTTATGAGGGATCAGTCCTATCTGAGCAGCTTCTATGAGGAGGGAAAATCCAGAACAGAAAGAAGCACAAATGGCCACATGTATGAAAATGGTTTAGGTATAAAACTCACTTTTTGCCCATAGGTTACTAGAGTTTTAGACCTCATCCGTTTTCATACATGTGGCCCAAAGTGTTTGCTTATAGATCCTCCTAAAAAAGCATTTTTGGAGCTATAGCTGAGGGCAGAGTTAATAGATGGACGTGTATGTACCATGTTTTATAGGAAATCCAACCGTGACAACATTATTTATAGTATAATGATTCTCCAATATTTACCATATAAAGATTTTTATTCCAAAAAATACACTATAAATGCAAAAAGTACAGCTATCACAACTGAAACAACCTTAAAAATATTTAAAAACACAAAATACCCCCAAATACAAATATTGGTGACACATCCCTCACCCAAAGTTAACAAACAGTAAATTGGAAAGACACATAATAAATATACACATAACAGATCAAGTGATCAAAAAATACAAAAATGCACCAAACCAAAAAATCATGATAAAAATACAAAAAACTATATATCAATTCATTACCAAAGTGGTGAATATGTCACCAAGGAGGGTATTAACCTCGACACGCGTTTCACCGCCAGCTTTCTCAAAAGGCTAAATGCAGTTCACAAAATTAGTCCATATATGCACAATAGCTAACACCTCCAGTGTTTCTATTGGCCAATAGAAAGAAATCCTACCTAATGATACTGCTAGCAGCACCTGCAAGAGCCAGAGACTGCATGGATGTCAGCATCAGGAAGCAGCGATGTGCGCAAATCAGCCCACATCCGCGACTTCCACCACAGGATAGCAAAGATCGCGCACGCGCATTAAACATATTAGTATGTTACTGGTAACTTCCGCCCATATAATACTGTGTGTGCGAACTGCGGACAAACAAACCAGCAATCACAGGTGTCTAGCTTCACAAACATGCAGCAACCACATTCATCACAGAGAAAGAGAGTGCCAACCTCCTTGGGCAGGGTGTGTTGTCGCTCTCACCTCTCTGACACAGTGCCTCCACCCGAATCTTCGTATCAGCTCGCCAGGTTTGCAGGAAAGGTGGTTCCTCTTCTGCCAGGGGTCGATTCGGGAAACCCCTGTCTAAGCTCATTACACACTCCCAGAATTGGGGGCAAAAATCTTAGCAGATTTATTTAAACAGATTAATAGGTGATCTATGGCTTGGAGAATTGCAAACATGAAAATAGAGTGAAACACATGACATATCAAAACATCGATAACTAAGTACAAAATACTCCCCCTACTGGTAGAGTTGCAGTTCTGTATCTTTTACATGGTGGCCTACCCAGGTAATCCCACAGTAATATACCGTCAGTTAACCTCTCCTAACGGATCACAGTGAGAGTGCAATCAAAATGGCTGCCACGGTTCAGTGTCAGTTAAACTGTTGGGGCCCAGTTGCCGCGGTCATTGGAGCTCTTTTGCTAATGTTGGTGCAATTGGAGATCTCAGCAATCACAGAACAGTCCACACCACAAGTGTACAACTTCTGATCAAACAAGTCCTGCCAGCGTCTACTCACTCTTCATATCTGCAATGCAATGCACTCATCCTGCTGCGGTCACATTCAGGTGCTGGGTGCCCAGGCAGGGGAGGCAGGATTCTCCTGGATGGGAAGCTGGGGCTCTGCAGCTGACAGGCGGCCCACAGACTAGCCACTCTCCTCTCAGGGCACACTGGGGAAATCTCATTCCCTCTCCCTGAGCCCTCTCTCCTCTGTGGTCTCCACACTTCAGCCTTTTCCAAGCTCCCTCTTCCAGTGATGTCCCCAAACCAGGGCTGCTGGGTAGTGAAGCCCAATGCATGTCTGGGAAAGAAGAGTGAATGCCTCGGTCTATAGAATCCACTGTATGTATTGCTTCCCTTTGTGGGGTTACATAAGATTAAAGAAAAGGGGTTATTTTCAAACATTATTACAAGTAGGAACTGAACCCCCCTCCCCAGAAAAACAAACAAACCGCAATCTCTGCTACAAAAAGAAAAACATCCTAATGAAATTACCCTTACTACTATGTAGAGCAGGGACTTCCAACAAGATAAGTGTTCTTCAAGAATCTCATATTTGTGAGACAGGATCCTATATTGGTACAAATTATAGATAAAGGCATCAATGTGTCCCAAGGAGATGTAACGCCATAGGGAACGATACTTTACAAGTCAAGCCCCACATAAAGCTTGGTTATATAATGAAGGATTTTTCCCATATGCCAGTAAACTAAAAAAAAATCATTTTTCTCAAATAATAGAAAAAAACAACTAACTACCCTCCTTCATGGAACACATGTGCAGTTATGCTATTAAATGTGTAACCGTAATAAGTTATAAAGCAGGACAGCCCGAAAAAAAACCCCGCCCCAGCAAACATATCGGTATTAGGAAAAAAACCCAACCCCAAAATTATTTGGATTTCCCCCCTTTTCGGGGTCTATCCCGGCTCCCAGAAGTCTTTCAATGTTTTGGAAATAGATCGGTGGGAGACCTGGAAGAGGAGACTTGCTTAAAGTGGATCGAGAAGCCTTCTGTATAATGGAGCTCAAAACGAGTCTATGAAAGTGTAAATCACAGGGGAGTTTTTGACTTCTTTTTCAAACGGTATTTATTTATAATTAAATCTGTATGTTCTGTGCTATTGGACTCTAATCAGTACTTTAGAGTAATCAGATGTATCTTTAGCTCTAGTTTTCCTTTCCTGTATAATCATTTGTTTGAGGCCCTTATAGGGTTAATTATGGACTCGGTTCCCATGATGAAAAATACGTAGTGACTAGTGATGAGTGATTTATATCCACTGTTATCGATTTGATAGTCGATATCGACAATAATCATGACGATAGCTGATAGTCGATCATCTGCCGATGCCCTTTAAAGTCTATGGGAGGGGAAAACCCCGTTTTCATTTTTAAAACCCAAAAGTGGGGAAGTGGAATTAACATCCCACAACAGTAAAAGGGGATACGTGCTAATTTAGAAAACAAAAGTAACAGAAAAAATTCATAGGTAAATAAGATTATTTTCAGTGGCTAACCGAAAAACTGAAGACGGCGAGCCACGCAGGCCCCGGGGGGTACCAGCAGCTGGGCCTCTTTCACACAAAAAAAGACACGGTTTTGGAAATGAACTGGAACGGGCGGCCCCCTACCCAATTTTGGCACCGGGGACCAAAATTGTCATATATATGTTGCTGGGGGCGCAAGAACGTCCCCACAGGGAATGCCAAGTTCAGCTTGCAGGCCCCTATTTACAGTGGGTGCGGCAAAAAAGGGAAGGGGGCCCACTATTAACCGTTTCTGGCCCATGCAGCTAAATCAAGGGGGGGGCGCCCACCCTTTCTATTTCCCATTTTTAAAATTTAAACAGGGACCTTTTTTGATTCGGTTTGGCAGGAATACTCCCCTATTGCCCCCCCGGGCATCCATTCTAAACTAGCCTGACCCAAAACCACCAAAAAATCCCTGTTGGCCCCCTCAGAAAAAAATTCCCAACAACAAATTGATATTTTAAAAAACTATTTTCCCAATTTTTGTTGCTTGGTACCTGACATTTATGCTGGCCGTTGTGACAGTTCCACCTGAATTCTGCATTCTACTGTCAAGGGGTTGAAGGAAATTGCTGAATTTTTGGATTTGGAATGTGGATAAAGGGAGGTGGACGTCCATTAACCCCGTCTTATGGTAACTTTGAATAAAAAAGTGCAGAAGAAAATGATTTAAAATTTTTTTAAAAGCATTTCACCAGTCCCTGTACCCAGAATAAAATGCCGGAAGAAAGTAGTATTTAACCCTTATTTTATTGAACGACATTGACTTTCCCTGTCCTGGGCCCCAGCATGAGCCCAAAAGCGCCAGTGCCCTTTTGGGCTCAGCAGAAAAATTTTCAAAAACAATAAACCTTTTTAAAAAAAAACAACTTTTTTTAATGGGTGTCGTATTTTATTCTCTGTGACCGTTGGTTTCGTTGTTCCCCTGGCTGAAAAGTGAAGCAAACTAAACAGATGTCCCCCTAGGTTAACGAGGCCTTTGAAAATTTCCCGCATTCTGTGTCAAATGGGGTTGAAGGAAATTTTTCCCTCAACGAGGGTGAAGTATGAACGTGGGGGTACAGAGGTCCCGGGGGCAGGATGGACTAGAGTGGGTGCGGTGGGGGCCAGAGTGGCGTCCTCATTATTAACATGGCAAAAAAAACCCTTGAGCGCAACGAAAACAGTCGGGGAAACAGAGTGCGGAAGTGTGAGCTAAGCCTCCGCCTTCCCCAGCAAGTCAAAAACTGGGAGCCTTTAAAAAAAGTCAGCCCCTATGAGGCGCCCTTGCCCCCCCTTTGAGTGGACCAATGGAGTTTTAATTGGAAATGTGGTGGGTTTACCCCTTTTTCTTGGCTTTTCTTTCATTTTACTAACAGTTGGAGGAAATTTTCTGTTTTTGGGGGGTGGTGAATTTGCTCCTATCCATGTCCTCTGAATAACCTACATCTTTTAAAGTTTTCCGTACCTCCCTTGAAAATTCAGAGGAATATTTTTATCAGTATTTTGTAAATGCAAGTTTTTTAGTAGTTTAATTCTAGAAAAACATTTTAAAAAGGATGGAACCCCACCACGTCTTTTTTTCTCAGTTTTTTTCAATTATTAAAGGGTTGCCATAAGGGTTGTTTTTTTTTTAAATTTTGGGAAAAAACAAGCCCTTTTAAATATGTGTCATTAACAGTGTCTACCTATTCCTGTTTTTGACCCCAAAAATTTTAAAACTGACCTTCGCCCCGTTGAAATTAAAGAAGAAAAAATGCCTGTTAGAAACCAAATTTTTTACAATAGGCCCTGGGGTTATAGCTGTATTCACAGCCCAAAAAAATTTAAAAAAAATGGTATCACCCATGTTTTTAAAAATTTAAAAATTTTTTTAAAAAAAGGAAAATTGAAATTTTTTGGCCCCCGGGGGGAAAAATGAACCCCCTTTTGGGCACTCAGAATAAAAATTGGGATGAAATTATTTAAAAAAAAAAAAAATTTAAGGGCCATTTTTTTTGGGAAAAGGGAATGGATTTGGCCCGGCAACTAATTTGCCTCAGCAACTGGGCCCAACTCTCAGAGATCCACCCGATTTTTGAGAAAGTAAAAGATCCACATTTCGGGGAAAAGCCGGATGCTTTTGTCTGTAATACCCCCTCCAGCTGTGTTTGAAGGTCCGCCGATAGGACTGGCTGTGGGCAGGACAAACCCTCTATGGCTGGGAGCGAGTCGGGCCATTCACCCATTTTGGATCCCCAGAAGTATTGGTGGAAACAACCCAAAAACTTTGGTTTGAACGCAGAAAAGTGCACCATGTTTTAAAGCCGGTCTTTGTGTGTCGTATGTGTGCCTTGCATTTACGGGTTGCTGGGTGGTAAAAAGGTTTACCAGAGGTCTCCCATAGGTTTCTCCCCCAATCCCTGCTTCTGCCGCTACGGCTCTTGCCACTTCTGCTTAAGTTGGGGGGGAAACGTTTCCCCACCTGACATTGAAGAGGAAGAGGATGAAACAAAGTTCCAGATGATCAATCAGCACGCTCCAAATTCCTGAATTCGTTTAAAATTTTGGGGTGGGTGGAAGGAAAGTGCTGTTTGCTTTGTATGGGGATCGGGAGGGGGGCCCCCCCCAAACTGTTGTTCATTTTGAGGGGCCTTTTAATGTGAGAATCATGGGGGAGGAAATGGGCACCCAAAAATCATGTGAGAATGGAGCCTTTTTCCCAAGCCTCGGGGGGCGAGGGGCACTAGTGATTTCCCTTGTCTTCGCCTCCCCCTAAAAATTAATGCCAAACCTCTTTCGATGGGGGACATCTGTCCATCATTGTTCAGCAATACACATTTCCTCCTCCAAACAACAAGCCCCCAAATGCTGGACGCTTCCCAAAAAGCTCAAGTGCCGCCCCCCCCCCCAGCCCTGGCCCCCGAACCAACAAACGAAATAAACGATAAAATTGTGAAAAAATGTCGGGCCTTCTTGACCAAAAGGGGGAAGGCTCTGGTCCCCTCCCCTCCTGTCGCTGGTGGGACCCGTTTTCAAGGGGCCCCAACACTTGTTTCAGAACTAAGATCACCCAATGTAAAAGTTGACAAAAGGGGATTGCCCACTGAATTTTGGTGGCTTTTTAAAATCAAAAAGGATGGGGCGAGCTTTTCACCCGCATTTCCCCTTCGGGGGGGTCGTCAGGCCCTGTGTCACTTCTATTTGTAAATGGGATTAAAAGCCTGCCACAAACGCTGGGGCTGTGGAGGGTGGAATTTACGTGTTCACTAAAATGAGACGGTGGGGGAGGCAAAAAAACCTGTAACCAGCCAGCCGGGGTAAAAAGGGGTGCGAACGGGGGCAAGTGTAGTCAGACCCCGAGCCTTCCTCAGAGGCCCGGACCGGGGAGCGTTTTAGAAATTTTTTGGACAAAGAGGGTTTGACTGTGCCAGGAAAAGGGGTGTGTCCAAACCTACCCCATTTAAGGGGGCCAGGAGATTTCGCCCCTTATCCACACCACCCCTTTCCCGGGACAAGGTTCTTGTCACCCAGCCACCGCTCCGTCTCGTTGCGCAGAGCCATCCACAGCTCCTGACCTGTGTTGATGGTCTCCAAGACCGATTCATTTCAACCATCTCCATAACGGGCTCGCGCCCCATCTTACCGTACTGCCCGCGCCAACGCACTGCACCAACAGACACCTCAGGAAGCCCATCACAGTCAGGGCTGAGGTGTCTGTTGGTGCAGTGCGTTGGCGCGGGCAGTACGGTAAGATGGGGCGCGAGGCCGTTATGGAGATGGTGAATTTGTCTGAAGTTTGTTGGCTCATGAGAGCATGGTGGCAGCTTTAGCAGGACATGTTATGAGTGTGCGTGCAGGAGAGCGGAAGAGGGAGTGGGTTTTATGTGGATTCTCTGATGGCTAATTGGTGAGCACCTGAATGGGGTGTTTACCTAACATGATATAAAAGGAAGTGAGCTTAGACCAAATGTGATCGGACCTCTAAGCCTTGATGAAGCCAGGTTAGGTCAAATATGACGTTTTAAATTGTGATTTCTCACCTCTGTCTACAAGTGTCACCTGCTGCAGACAGTGTCACAAGGGGGCCTTATTTGTTCTGTGTCCATGAGATTGGGGACGACTGCCCAGGTGGTAGGCTTGGGATCCCTTACTGGAGTTAGTAATTTGCTATAGATATAAGGCTCTCCTGTTAATAGGTGGTGCTCCACCAGACTTGATAATAGAAAGGGAGTTATTCCCTCTTTCAGAAGCAAAAAGGGTTAAATGATGAGGTTAGAGATCAGGTTTTTAAGTAGTGTGTATAGAGGTCAAGAGTTATATATAATAAGTTACGTTTTAGTGTTTAACAGATAGAGAACTGATAGAGTTTAAGTTTGCCTACAGCAAAATAGTAAATATAGTAACCAGATGGAAAGACATTTCCAAGGCCAAAAGCCTGGCAATACCAACATTCAGGCTTTTGGCTTTGGGATGGTTTGGGTTGAAGTGTTTTTTCTTCTCCCAAACCTGGTAGAGAGAAGGCTGGCTGCTAGACTGGCAGCTGTACGGCACCCAGGTCAAACTGGTGGAAGGAGAAGGGGTAGGCTGCGTCTCTGGTGATGCTGGTGGTACTTGGGCAACGGTGGAGGCTGAAGCAGAGGCTGATCCTTGCCATGACGCTAAGAGACATTGGCAGCAGAGGAACCCTTGGTCTTGAAAGTGGCCGAGGAGGAGACGGAGATAGAGGGTGTGATAGTGGTTGGAAGCCCGGCATCGGTGTGGCATTTTTTGGCCGAGTGTTCCCTCCATTTCAACTCATGCATTCACTGCATGTGACTAGACATGTTGATGGTGGTTAAACACCTAAGATTCTTCCCTCTACTGATGCGTTTACGGCCTAGGCGGCATATAACATTACTGGGCGAATCAGAGGCTTGATTGAAAAAGGCCCAGGCTTGAGAGGTCCTGGACCTTTTTGACGGCGATAAGCGAGGAGCGGTGTTTCCACTGCCACCGCTGATCGTGACTGGCGGAATAATCTCAGCGGACTTCTGCGACCACCCTCTCCCTTTTTGAGGCAGGACCCGTACTGACACTACCTCTTCCTCCTCATCTAGTGATGAAGCGCTCACAAGCAAATTCTTCTGAAAAGACCACGTTGGATCCGCAATGTCGTCATCATCATCAACACAAGTGACTTCGTCGTCCTGACATTCTACAACCTGCAGCTGCGGGTTACAAGCCACAGGCACTGCGAGGTGTTGCCGACCGCTCGGGATTTGTGCCGACTGACCAGCTTCCTTCTCCTCCTCTGTTGGCATCCGAGATTAGATGTCAGAGCAGACTAAATCATCGTCTTTGGCCTCGATCTTTCGAAATGCCTTCTGACCCCAACTGCATTTTGTCATCAAAGAGGTCTTCAGAAAACGGATTATCCACAGTGGTAGGTACATGAGTTGACATTTGGGCCGCCTTCGCTTCATTTTGGACGGATGCTGACGATGACATTTGTGGCCATGACTGGAAGGACGAGGAGGTAAAACTGCTGGATGCAGATTGCATTAACGACTGAAGAACAGATTGGCGACGCTGTTCGTTACTGAGATTCACAGGGGCCTGACCCAGCGATGACAGGCCTGACTGTCCTGCAACTGACGATCCGCTGGCATGCGTGTTGTCGCCAGCACTGGAAGGAGCACCTTCTCTCGTACCTCTACCTCCATGTCCTACACCCCCCTTTGCACGATTACCACCTGTAGTTAACTCCATGTTCAGAAATATAAAAATTTTAAAGTTATAGAAGAGTTTTTCACAGTCTATTGAGAAACTGTACTGCAAAGACAGCAAATCACAGGTATTCTTAAATCCCTCTTATTTCAAATGGTCAACTAGGATTAGAAACAGAATTGTTTCTATCAAATGCCTGTGAAGTGCGGTCTGGTGGAAGAACCATAACACTAAATCAACAGTGTTCTTCCTTCAGTCCCTGAGATTCACAAGTGCCCAGTAGGACTAGCAATTGATTTCAACAAACTATCGTACAAATGCGCGATTAGCGCCAAACTGAGGCACACTAAGTGCAATAGAACTATTTAAATGTTATATGGATTAAATATGGCGGTTTTGGCACCAATGACAACAGGCGCAATTTACTAGGAAATATGTATAAAACAATTTGCATACAACTGAGCTCTTTGCGGCAAACAGACGCACGGACTACAATAGAACTATTTAAAAGTTATAGGTATAAGTTATGCCGGTTTTGGGAACACTGACATGCAGTGATTGTCCCTGTTTTTTTTGTTCTATTGCAATTTCACCTCCTATCAGAGGTCTGCTGGCCAAAAAAGTGGTAAAAACCATTGCTATTTCAATTCAAGGTCACAATACACTGGGCTACACAATATCACCCCTCCTTTGCAAACCCTTTCCTCCTCCCTACCCCCACGCACCGACCCCCGGCTGCACACATCACTCATTTTCTGTAAGTCTCTCTCTAACTAAGAAGTAAAATGATCTAATCTAACTATATGAATAGCTTTACAGCTACGAGGATGGTTTTGTGTATAAGAAGAGACTGTCTCTCAGAGTCTAACTCTATTCTAACTTATAGCTAGGTGGATAGTTTCTTGTATTAGAAGAGACTATCTCTCAGAGCTGTTAGAACAGCTATTGGCTCAGACGCCAAGACGTCCTGCTGTGTAGTTAAACAGCGAGAGAATGAGCTGAACAGGAACTGCAGTTGCATAGATAAAATGAGGTCACGTGATTTTTGCAGCCAATGAGATCCATACACCGCAAAGTTGTGACGTTGTACATCCTCCCCACCCCTCTGTATCCTCGGAGCTGATTGGCTGGCTGCCAAAATGAAAGGAAACGCAGAAAAAGGCGCAATTGTAAATGATCATCTGTAAGATTGTCACCTAAACTATTGCGTGATCGGAAATTTCCGATAAGCTTAAAAAGCATGCCGATTTCAACTTTTGTCGATATTGCTTATCCCTCTTAGGGACCTTAGATTAGTTTTACTTGTTTTTTTTAGTCAGATTGAATGTAAAGCGTATTTAGCTGTGATCAAGGACTCATACGAGTCAGAAACGCATAAGCGTACACCAGCATTCACTTATCTCTGTTTGCTGAATTTATTGCCATAATAAAGGGTTGGATTTTATCTTGCTGGATCTGAAGTTTTTTTTGCTGGGAGGACTTATAGGATCTGTGTTTTTTATGAATTTTGTTGACTACAAGTTAGTGACACACGCAGTTTTCTCAGTTTTTGTGTGTAACGATGATAAAGAGAACCTCTTCTATTGATTTGGTTACTGTATTTGGATAGATTTTTCACATATAAATTTTAAAATATTTATTTTATTTGGGAAAAACCTGTGTTTTGTTTTCTAGGTGAAGACACAATAAAAGGCTCCCATCGACGTCCTAGATCTCCACTTTGTAAAATGGAAGAAAATCAATCAGGAGCGGACAAAACAAGAAATGGACATCAAAGAATTCACGGAGTTGAAAGACGATATTTGTGCCCAGAATGTGGACAATCTTTTAGTTACAAATCAAAACTTCTAAGACATCAGAGAATTCACACAGGAGAGAAGCCATTTGTGTGCCAGACATGTGGCAAGGGATTTAAAGATAAATCCCATCTTGTTAAACACCAGAGAATTCACACAGGAGAGAAGCCATATTCTTGCGCAGAATGTGGGAAATTTTTTAGCCAAAAACAAAATCTTGTTGTACATCAGAGAATTCACACCGGGGAGAAACCATTTTCATGTACAGAATGTGGAAGATGTTTTAATAAGAAAAAAAGCTTAACTACACATCAGAGAAGAATTCACACAGGAGAGAATCTAAATTCTTGTCCAGACATCTGAGACCTCACACAGGGAGGAAATAATATCCATGGTCAGTATATGGGAAATGTTTTATCCAGGAATTGTTGTGGAACATCATAGAGTTCACTCGGGAGAGAAGCCATGGTAATGTTCAGATTGTAGGAAGTGTGGCCGTTGTGGAGAACCATTGTAGGAGCTGCTGTGTCCCCTTCTGATACATGATTGGACTGCACATATGTGGCACTGAAATGTCTCAATAAAAGTTTTAAAAATTAAATATTTTTGCTTTCCCCAGAGACTTTTGTTTTGATTTCAATGATATCTATTGTGTGTAAATGGTCTCCGGGATGGGAAATGTCAGGGGCTCACTTTGGAACAAAAAAAATCAAACTATTTTCATAAAACTGGTTACCATTTAAAATTAAACATTGGGGGGGAGCCATCTTAATAAGGTAAATGTAGCAGAATTAACTGCAACCCAACTCCATTACAAATAATTTTATTCCTATTGGTCTAACCGCAATAATGGTTAAAAGGAACTGTAAAGGTTTTTTTCAATCTCAGAAATTTATGGTACATCCACTGTATAAGCTGTGATACAGTTTGTACACAGATCCTTTTGCAGACAGCACTGACAGATTCTCAGACCCTTCCTACCCCGACCTGTGTGGTATCCGGGTCATAAGAACAATAACAACAGACCCTCTATGATTATAATTCACATCCTGCATGACAACCGGTCTCCCCGCCATGTGGGGGGTTCACCAGGTTATAACAATACACAGACCTTGCATAGACAGACATATGCACAACTGCAGACACCGTCCTCCCGTCCTGTGTGGCCCATCCAGGTCATTACAATACACAACCCTCATAGAAGCACTGATCACATCCGCAGACACGTCCTCCCCTTTCCTGTTGGCATCCAGTCTACAATAACACAAGACCCTGCTATAACACCGATTCACATCCTGGCAACACGCCGCCTCCCTGCCTGGTGTGCCCATACAGTTATACAAACACAGACCTGCTATAGCAGCACTGATCACATCCTGCAGACACCGCCTCCCCGTCCTGTGTGGTCTTTCCCAGGTCATCAGACAATACACAGACCCTGCTAAGACAGCACTGATCACATCCTGCAGAAACCGTCCCCTCCCCTCCTGTGGTGGTCATCCAGGTCATACAACAAATACACAGACCCTGCTAAGACGCACTGACACATCCGCAGACACCGTCCTCCCCCTTCCTGTGTGGTCCATCCAGTTCATAACAATACACACACCCTGCTATAGACAGCATTGATCACATCCTGCAGACACCGTCCTCCCCGTCCTGTTGGTCATCCAGGTCTTTACAATACACAACCCTGCTATAAAACAGCACTGATAAACACCCCTGCAGACACCTTTCCTCCCCGTCCTGTGTGGTATCCAGGTCTACAATACACAAACCTGCTATAGACAGCACTGATCACATCCTGCAGACACCGTCTTCCCCGTCCTTGTGGTCATCCAGGTCATCAATAACAGACCCTGCTAATAGACAGAAATGATCACATCCTGCAACACCGTCCTCCCCGTCCTGTGTGGTCATCCAGGTCATAAAATAAACAGACCCTGCATAGAAGCACTGATCAATCCTGCAGACACGCCTCCCCGTCCTGTGTGGTCATCCAGGAAAATAACAATAAAACAGACCCTGCTATAGACAGCACTGATCACATCCTGCAGACACCGTCCTCCCCGTCCTGTGTGGTCATCCAGGTCATACAACTACACAGACCTGCTATAGACAGCACTGATACATCCTGCAGACCCGTCCTCCCCGTCCTGTGGGGTCACCCAAAGTCATACAATACACAGACCCTTGCTATAGAAGCACTGATCACATCCTGCAGACCCCGTCCTCCCCGTCCTGTGTCGCATCCAGGTAAACAGCAATACACAGACCCTGCTATAAACAGCACTGACCATCCTGCAGACCCGTCCCCCCGTCCTGTGTGGCCATCCAGGTCATACAGACAATACACAGACCCAGCTATAGACAGCACTGATCACATCCTGCAGACATTGTCCTCCCCGTCCTGTGTGGTCATACAGGTCATACAATACACAGACCCTGCTATAGACAGCACTGATCACATCCTGCAGGCACCGTCCTCCCGTGCTGTGTGGTCATACAGGCTTGGACAGACAATGCACAGAACAGACCCTGTAGAGATCATGGATAGATTGTAAGAGTAGAGCAAAAGAAAAAAAAAAATCAAACTAAACTAAAAGCATCACAACTAGGGATGGGCGATTATAATCGACAAAGTTGAAATCAGCACGGTTTTTAGGTTGATTGCAAATTTCCGATCACGTGATAATTAAGGTGAGAATCTGCACATAATCTATTACAATTGCGCCATTTTCGGCGCAGCCTGTCATTTTGGCAGCCAGCAAATCAGCTTAAAGCTTAGAGCAGGGTTAGCTGGGTGTTCGACGTCATGACTGTGATGTGTATGGTTGTCATTGGCTGGAAAAATCACATGACCTTGTTTTGCATAGAACAGTGCTGTAACGGAGTTGGTAGTGGATCCTCTGGACCACCACAAGCGATGGTGTAAGCCACGCCAGGGAGCAGAGTCTAAGTCCAGTTTTCACCACAGCCCGCCGCAAAGCGGGATGGACTTGCTGCGGTGGATTACTACCAGGTCGCTACCCCTGACGTGACTTGCTTGCGGTGGCAGCCAAGGTGTTGCGCGGTACAGAATCGTGAAGCAGGCTCATAGTCGGGGACAGGCAGAAGGTCAGTGCAGGCGGCAGTGGTTCGTAGTCGGGGACAGGCAGAAGGTCAGGAAAGGCGGCTAAGGTTCGTGGTCAAAGGACGGAGGCAGAAGGTACGGTACACGGTAATCAGAACAAGACACTCTGGAACACTTCCTCTCTAGGCACAGGGCACAGTCGATTCGGCAATGTGCACAGGAAGGGGCAGAGCTTAAATAGGGTCAGCACCAGGTAAGACCAATCACCTGTGTGCTGTCCCTTTAAATTTTCCTGCAGGGCCGCGCGCACTTGGGGGCGTGCGCGCACCCGGCCGACAGCAGGAGCGCGCGCCGGCATGGACACAGGAGCGTGGCGAGGTAAGTGGGCTCCCGAGCCGCCGGGGTGTCCGCTGCCCGTATCGGGTCGCAGGCACACCCATAACAGTATCCCCCCCTTTGGCCTTCCCCTCTTTCTGGCCCACATTAACCTAGACAAGAGACCCCGATCCAGGATGTTCTCCTCCAGCTCCAACAACCTTTCCTCTGGCCCAAACCCCTTCCAGTCGATCAAAAAAAATCGTCTCCCCCTAACCGTCTTCATGCCCAAAATTTCTTTGACGCCAAAAACATTGGTGGAGTCAGCTACGGGAGACAGGGGGACCACAGGCCGAGAGAATCTTTTACGGATGACCGGTTTCAGTAGGGAGACATGGAAGGAATTTGGGATGCGCATGGTCGGAGGCAGCCGCAGCTTTTAGGCCACTGGATTGATGCGCCTGAGAATTTCAAACTGGGGACCCAGCTTGTAGCTGGGGACTTTAAAGCGGACATACCTGGCAGACAGCCAAACCTTATCCCCGGAGCAAAGGAAGGAGGGGGTCTTCTTTTCTTGTCCGCTTGGACCTTCATACGGGCCGAGCCTGGAGCAGGGATTGGCGCGCTCTTCCAAAGGGCAGTTTAGGTCGCGGACCCGGCCATCCACCGCAGGCCCATCGGCGGTGCCAGTGGGCAGCGGGCGGGTGGGGTGGGGATGCCAACTGAAGACTATGAAGAAGAGGGACGCCCCAGCGGAATCAGAGTCCAGAGAATTATAAGAAAACTCCGCCCATGGCAATAGACCAACCAATCATCTTGTCTTGCGGATACGAAGTGGCGGAGATAGGTACCCAAGACTTGGTTCACTCTCTCCACTTGTCCATTTGATTGCGGGTGGTACGCGGAAGAGAAGTCCAGTTCCATTTGTAGGAGAGAACAGAGGCCTCGCCAAAATCTTGAGACAAATTGTACTCCCCGATCCGAGACAATGTGGAGGGGGAGTCCATGTAGACGGAAGATATGTTTAAACAATAGCTGGGCAAGTAGAGGAGCAGAAGGGAGACCGGGCAAGGGAATGAAGTGTGCCATTTTTGAAAAACGGTCAGTGACCACCCAGATAACCGTATTACCCTCAGAGGGAGGCAGATCGGTGATGAAGTCCATGGCAATGTGGACCCAAGGACTGTTAGGAACGGGCAGAGGCTGCAGCAGACCCGCCAGTTTGGTGCGCGGGACTTGTTGAGAGCACAGGTAGTACACGCCTCGACGAATTCCTTCACGTCCTTGGCTAGATCTGGCCACCAGTAAAAACGGGAAATCAGAGAGGAGGACCTTCGAACCCCTGGGTGTCCGGCAATTCGGGAACAATGTCCACAGTTCAGCACCCTCTCCCGGAGTGCAGGGCGCACATACGTCTTACCCGGAGGTGCGCGCTGGAGATTTGCGGGAGCCACGGATATTAGACATTCTGGGGGTACAATAAGCTGAGGCTTGACCTCCTTTTCTCCGCTAATATCGGAGGCGCAAGACAGGACATCCGCTTTGACATTCTTCTCTGCCGGTCGAAAGTGTATAACAAAATTGAAACGTGAAAAAAACAGTGACCACCTGGCTTGGCGCGGGTTCAGCCGCTGCGCTGTTTGGAGGTAAAGGAGGTTCTTGTGATCGGTGAAGATGTTGACGGGATGCCGAGCACCCTCCAGGAGGTGGCGCCATTCCTCCAAGGCAAGCTTAATGGCCAGTAACTCCCGATCACCAATGGTATAGTTTCTCTCAGCGGGTGAAAAGGTTTTAGAGAAAAACCCGCAGGTCCGAATCTTGCCCTTAGGGCCCTTCTGGGTGAGAACTGCTCCAACGCCCACGGAAGAGGCGTCGACCTCCAGGATGAAAGGGCATTCAGGATCCGGACGGGATAGAACCGGTGCTGAAGCAAAGGCGGCCTTTAAATTGGAGAAGGCCTCTTTGGCGGCTGGCGGCCAAAATCGGGGGTTGGCAAGTTTCCTGTTAGGGCCACAATTGGAGTGACCAACGTAGAGAAATGAAGGGGTGAAAATTTCCTGTAATAGTTCGCAAACCCCAAAAAACTTTGGATGGCCTGAAACCGACAGTCGAGGCCACTGGAGGACGGCCGACAGTTTAGCGGGGTCCATCTGCAGACCCTTGTCCGAGATTATGTACCCGAGGAACGGAGGTGGTTCTGTGAATTGGCACTTTTCCAGTTTGGTGTAGAGTGGTTCTCACGCAGGCGTTTTTAGGACCTGGCGTACATGCGACTGGTGGGCCTCCAAGATTTGGTGAAAACACCAGGATGTCGTCCAAGTAGACAACTACGCATACATACAGGGATCCCTAAAATGTCATTAACAAACTCCTGGGAAAACTGCCTGGGGCTTGCATAGGCCGAAAGGCATCACAAGATACTCGAAGTGCCCCCTCACGAGTATTGAAGGCGGGCCCTTCCACTCGTCACCTTCTCGGATCCGAATGAGGTTGTAGGCCCCCCGCAGGTCTAGCTTGGAAAAGACTTTAGCTCCCCGGAGATGGTCAAAAAGTTAAGTTATCAGTGACAATGGATACCGGTTCTTAATGGTGATCTTGTTTAAGCCGCGATAGTCTATGCATGGATGCAGGGACCCATCCTTCTTCTCCGCAAAGAAGAACCCAGCACCCGCTGGGGAAGTAGACTTGCGGATGAAGCGTTTCTGAAGGTTCTCCTTTATGTAGGCCGACACAGCCTGAGTCTCAGGTACAGAGAGCGGGTAGACCCTACCCCGGGGTGGACTAGTCCCAGGCAGCAGGTAAATAGGACAATCATAGGGACGATGTGGAGGAAGAGTCTCAGCTTGCTTCTCAGAGAAGACATCTTGAAAGTCCTGGTAGGCTTGTGGCAGACCTGACAGCGGCTTGGGAGATGAAAGAGAAGAAGAGGGGCGCGCCCGGCGAGGTGCCACTAGACAGCGAGACTGGCAGTCTCGACCCCAACGCAAGACTTCACCCGTCTTCCAGTCCAGCATAGGGGTGTGACGCTGCAGCCACGGAAGCCCCAGGAGGACAGCCGAGGAAGAGCGGGGTAGCACGAAGAATGCGATCTTCTCTATGTGTAGAGCTCCTACTTTTAGGACCACCGGTTCTTTCCGAAAGATGAGGGGGTCGTTCAGAAGCTCACCGGAGACAGCCCCGATGACCAAGGGTTGTTCTAAGCGGACCACCGAGAGACGATACTTGGCCACCAACGCTGCGTCCATAGAATTTCCGGCGGATCCAGAATCCAAGAAGGCAGCCACTTGGAACGAGACTCCGGAATTGGTTTTGACCAGAACTGGCAGCATAAGCCGAGGAGAGCGATTGCTCACACCTAGGGACGCCTCTCCTACGAACCTAGTGCGAGCGTTTCCCGACGTTGCGTGCGGAGTGGGCAACCCCTGAGGAGATGTTCGGATCTGCCGCAGTAGAGGCAAAGGTTGCCCTCACGTCATCGAGTCCACTCTTGCGGAGTCAGGTGGGCTCTGTCCACTTGCATGGCCTCTTCCATGGTTGGCTGAGAAGGAGGCAGTGGAGGCCGAAGGAACACCGGTGCAAGACGGGGTAGACGACGGGTTCGGATAGGTTCACGCTCTTGGCAGAGCTCCTCACGTCTCTCCGAGAAACGGATGTCAATCCGGTTCGCCAGGTGGATGAGCTCGCTTAAGGAAGACGGAGGGTCCCGGGTGGCGGGGGCAGCCTTAATCTGGCTTGAGAGGCCCTTCTTAAAGGTGCCGCAAAACACTGCATCATTCCAGGACAGTTCTGAAGCAAGTGTGCGGAATTGCACGGCATAGTCACCGAAGGAGGAGTTCCCTTGCTGGAGATTCAGTAATTTGTGGTCTCGGCAGACGTAGCGCGGGCAGGCTCTTCGAAGACGCTGCGGAACTCCTGCAGGAACGTCACTAGATCAGCAGTGGCCGGATCGCCTCGGTCCCAGAGGGGGGTCGCTCAGGCCAGGGCTTTCCCGGAGAGAAGACTGACCACGAAGGCTACCTTGGACCTTTCGGACGGGAATTGTCCTGCCATAAGTTCTAGTGGAGGAAACACAGGTGATAAAACCCCTGCAGTCTTTTGGGTCTCCATCAAATTTCGTTGGCATAGACAACCAGAGTTTAGGACCAGCGGACATCCCCGGAGCGACTGCCACAGAAGGCACTACGGCGGCCGATTGATGCTGCTGCATAGCGAGGTGCTGCTGCATCATAGAGGACAGCTGGTTGAGCTGCTGTGCCTGTTGAGCGATCTGCTTCGACTGTTGGGCCACGATGGTGCTGATGTCAGAGACGCTCGGCAGGGGCACCTTGGCGGGATCCATGGCCGAATCGAACTGTAACAGAGGTGGTAGTGGATCCTCTGGACCACCACAAGCGATGGTGTAAGCCACGCCAGGGAGCGGAGTCTAAGTAGGTCCGGTTTTCACCAGAGCCCGCCGCAATGCAGGATGGAATTGCTGCAGGAGACGCTGCGGCATTGTGGGTGTGCCTGCGACCCGATACGGGGGTCGCAGGGGCACCCGTAACAAGCGCTTCCTGTTCAACATCAGTGTGTCAGTGTCTCTCATTAGAGCAGGACGTGTGCTAGATCTCTCCTCAACACAGCTCACCTCAGCGACACAGTTCTCCTTATTCACATAGACAACTATGCTTATAGCTGTGAACATTAGAACATAGGTAGATTATAATTACACGTTGGGGGCATTTTGATGTGAAATGCAGCTATACTACAGGTCCTATTCTAAAAAATGTGGTTTCTAACAGACATTTGTTCTTCACAATTGTCAAGAGTGGCTCAAGGGTGATGGTGCTGTCAACAACAGGAATAGGCAGGACACGTAATGGACACTTATTGCAAAATACTGTTTTTCAAGATCTTTAAATAGTAGCAATCCCCTGTAGTGAGACAAACCCATTTTAATACAAATTAAAAAAAAGAGAAACAAAGACGTGGTGAGATTCCATCTTATTTTAAAAATGTGTTTTCTAGAATTAAACTACTAAAAAACTTGCATGTACAAAATAGCTGATACAAATATTCCTCTGAATTGTACAAGGGAGGTACAGGAAAACTTGAACAGATGTAGGGTTATTCCCGAGGACATGGGGTATGGAGCACGGACAGAGAACAAAGTACAGAGACCAATTTCCCTCCAACACTTTGAGTAAAATGAGAAAAAGAATGCCAAGAAAAAGGGCACCTGGGTGAAACAGGAGCGTTAACCACCAGTTGCTCAATTGGTCCGCACTCATACGGAGGGGCAAGCGCTACCCAGGTCTTGACTGTGTACTGAGGAAGGCTGGAGGTCACACTTCCACTTCCGCACTCTGCTTCAGCACGACAGTTTTCGATGCTGCATCATAAGGGCATTTTTTGCTGTGTTAATGGATGACGGACGCCTGCCTGGGCTCTCACTGCACCTACTGTAACTCGGGCACTGCTTGTTGAACCTGCTTGCTAATAGATGACGAACACCAGCCCTGGCTCTCACCGCACCCACTGTAACTCCAGCCCTGCTAGCTGAACCTGCGTGTTAATAGATGACGGACACCAGCCCTTGCTTTTACCACACCCACTGTAAGTCCGGCCCTGCCAGCTGAACCTGCGTGTTCCACGTTTACAGCTTCACCCGCCTTGACCAGTAATTTCCTCCAACCCACTTGACAGTAGAATGCAGGATTTTCAACAGGCCCGTTTTACCTACTGGGACATCTGTTTCATTTGCTTCACATTCTAATGTCACGTTGGAACAATGTCACCAGTGGAATGGCAAGTAGCTCTAGCAGCAGGGAGTAATGGAAAACGAATTGTTTTTAATATGTTTATTTCTTATTGAGAAATTTTTTTTCTGATGGCCATAAGGGCACCTTCAGGGGTTTTTTTGGGCATACGCAGCCAGGACATGGATAGTCAATGTCCAGTTTTAAATGAAATGGACTTCTAAGATTCCTTTTTCCGCACTTTTTAATCTGTGGGTCATACAGGTTTGAGGGTCATGCTGGGGTACAGGACATTTAATCAATGTCCAGTTTTAACTGAAATGGTGGTTTAAAAGATCCTTTTTTTCCCCCACTTTTTAAACTGTGGGCAACAGGGTTTAATGGTCATAGCGGTCAGGGGCATATATGTCAAGTTCCATTTTTCCCCTTAAAAGGGGTTTTAAAACCCTTTTTCAGGGAGTTTTTAAATCGGGGGTAGCGATTGGGGCTCATGCGTGGCCCAGGACAGGTATATTTAATGTCCAGTAAACTAAAATGGGGGGTTAAAGACCCCCCTTTTTTCCCGGACTTTTTAATCGTGGTCAACCGTTTGAGGTTTAGCTGCGTTAAGGACATGTATATCAAGTCCAGTTCAAATAAAAGGTGGTTCAAAGACTCCTTTTTTTCCCCATTTTTAAATTGGGGTCCCGACAGGTTTTAAGGCATTTCTGTGGCCCAGGAAGTTATAGTCAATGTCCCCGTTCAACTAAAATGGTGGGTTTAAAGACTCCTTTTTCCGGGGACTTTTTTTAAAACTGGGGGCAGACAGGTTTAATGGTCAACGGGGGTTAGGACAGAGTATCCATGGCAGTTCAAACTAAAATGGGGTTAAAAGACTCCTTTTTTTTGGCATTTTTTAATTTTTGGGGTCATGAAGGGTTTAAGGGGCATGTGTGGGACAAGACAGGGATGTGAATGTCTGTGACTTTTTTTTCGTGACTTTTATTTTT